>JAUUEB010483206.1:0-11011 GCA_032362205.1 Clione limacina | reverse complement strand
TCTTTTCACCCTGGTACATATTCATCAGTTTTCACTATGCTGCATCTTTTGATCATTTGTCACAAAGTAATTTGTATCTCAAACCTCTTTAACGCATGATATCAAACTTTTCTAATCTTGTCAAATACTCACTTGTACTATTGTTACTAACCAAAAAGGGTCATAAAATAGATAGAAACGAACGGGAACAAAAAAAAATCAGAAGATTCGTTTACACATTCTTTATTTTGGTCAATATTTTCTCAACTCTGTAGAATTCACTATCATAAAAATGTAATTTAATATTCAAAATAATATAACAGTGGTGACAAACTATAAAATTGTGAAAATATATTTGATAAAGTCAGAAAAAATGATTCTCCTAAAAAAACATAATTTAAAAAAAAGCGACAACGTAAGGCTGAAGATTTGGGTCAAAATATAAAGTTTGTTTTCTGATTTTTTCTTATCTGCGCAAAAATCACTTTATAAAACTCTTCAAGAAAACTGTCAAAGGTAAGCAGGAATAGACTATATTGAGCAGTGAACATCCCAGTGTTGCCACTCATTAAACAGATGTTTACAAAATGCCAAAATGTGTAATACATTTTCTCTTCATGTTTCTATATATATATATAGAATGAATATATGCTAGCTCTTATTTGAAAAAAAGTCTGATTTTAGCCATAGTTGTGTTGTGAATTGTCATATTATTTTATTTATGGTTTTACACAATATATACCACTAATAAACTTGGATGGTCTGTGCTATGGGTCACACTTGACAGACACAATTCGGACATGTCTGTTAATCTCAGGTCGGTAGTGTAAGAAGGCCATTCTTGCTTTGTATGGAAGACAAAAGCCCCTCGAATCTTCTATGATAACTCGCAAAGGTTAAATAGTCTCAAGGATGCCAGGAAAATTGCTACATGTATTCACTGAAAGACTGTCATGTAACCTGCATCAATGCTCGTTCTGTCTGATGCAAACAAAATCATGCTGATGTCATCAAGATTGAAGCTGATGCAAGCAGGTGTAAAACAGAAAACCTGGAGTCAGGAAATCTGATACCACTGCAGTTGACATATCTTCATCTTCTCATTCATTCATATTTTGCCGACATTATCTCGCTAAATTACAGGAAAAAAGAAAAAAAATACCTCCGTACCCCCATGAAGGTATGGTTTTCCTTGCTCAGCGTAGCAAAAACATCAGCATCCTTAAAATTATCATAAACGTTTAAATCCATATGAAAAGAAAAACCAACCTTTGTTTCATAACTAAAAATAATGCTTTAATCACTACTGAAATACATTTATTTTCCGATTATTCTTTCAATTTCAATTTCACCCGCTTTTCGCGTAAAACCCAGCGTTTTATCGATAATGGCGGCACATATTTCAATCAGCGATTGTTCCTAGACAGGTCATGGCGTTAAGATGTCAGACAATCTTTTTGGGCACTCGCTAATGTTGCACATCTCAAGGCTTAAGGGTCTTAAGGACCACTAAATGAGTTTGGGACTTCGATTTACTCACATGAATTCTGTAATCATGAACTCTTAACGCTCTAGTTTTTAATTGTGATGAAGCATTTACTATCGATGATTCTGGATTACTTACTTAAACATAAAAACTGGAAAAGACATACACAAACGCACACATAATTACAAGCTTACTCTATGTACTCTCGTTCTCTTCTATAAATGGGGGGAATAAAAGGAGGGGGGGGGGCATTTGACGAATTTGAAAAGGGAATAAAATGCTGTGGGGTGCGCTTAAACAACATAAACAATATATCCAAAGTTTACGTTAACCTACTTAGATATATTCAAGTGTATAACTCCGAACTACAACCAATGGATATACAAGCTATTTTTTAGATGTGTCCACAGGCCACTGAGTATGTAGTCATATATAAAAATGAATCAATGAAGCAAAGAAGATTCTGTGTAAAATTAAATTATCAAGCTCCGTTCTATGATGACAACTTTTGCTTTTTTGATGATAGGTTTGTGACCATTTATTGATGATAGTTTTGTGAGCATTTATTGATGATAGCTTTGTGACCATTTATTGATGATAGCTTTGTGACTTTGTGACCATTTATTGATGATAGTTTTGTGAGCATTTATTGATGATAGCTTTGTGACTATTTATTGATGATAGTTTTGTGAGCATTTATTGATGATAGCTTTGTGACCATTTATTGATGACAGTTTTGTGAGCATTTATTGATGATAGCTTTATGACCATTTATTGATGATAGTTTTGTGAGCATTTATTGATGATAGCTTTGTGACCATTTATTGATGGTAGCTTTGTGACCATTTATTGATGATAGTTTTGTGACCATTTATTGATGATAGCTTTGTGACCATTTATCGATGATAGCTTTGTGACCATTTATTGATGATAGTTTTGAGACCATTTATTGATGATAGCTTTGTGACCATTTATTGATGATAGCTTTGTGACCATTTATTGATGATAACTTTGTGACAATTTTTTGCATCTAAACTAATTTAGTATAATACAAAAATGTCATATGTGTTGTATATGTTACAGAAAACCGCATGATTTTATCTATTACGGGTTCTTCAATATTTCGATTTCAAAGCGTAAATATTAAAGAATCAGCCTGCATGTTACAAAGTGAAATCAAAGAACAACCGCCACACACTGTTAGATTTCAGTAGTAATAGCAAAACAATCATATGTCTTATTCAGCTATCTATAAAAATAAAAGGTTCATATTAATCCAACGTTCTGAGAGAGCTTTCAAAAGTCATGATTTGTTTCATTAACAGATAGAGGTTATCATAAGGGTATCAGCATCTCTTAAATGTAGAATGAAAAAGTTTCTTTCTTCAGCATTATTGCTTACATGTAAAAAGAATAAAAACACAACTTTATCAAAATATGAAGAAAAACAGTTTGAAAATAATTACTGCTTGGGTAACACTCAACTTTTTGTTGCAAACATTATGGAGCAATGGTCATTGTATCCGCTAGTTCCAGGTAATTGTTTTGTTTTCACTAAAAAGCTATCGCTCATTCGCTTTAGCGCGTATGTTGTAAACGGAAGAAGCAATATGAATATGCCATACCTAATGGACTATCATGGTGTGCATCAAAACAATATCAGTTTAAAAATACGTACAAAGCCCCTTACTTACTCAATGTTCAACATATTTTACTGGATGTTAATAGCAATCATTTAAATATTTCTCGACACCAAGAATTGATGTAGAGTGTATGACGCTTGCCGTTTATCTATCTATCTGTCTGTGTAGACGATAACTTAAGAAATATACCACTCATTGCCGTAAACTATTGGACCATGTTTTAAATCAACACGATGAAGAACCCTATTTAATTCCAGCAATATCCGTTAACAATTGACAGAGTTAATGTATTTAAAGAAATTATCAAAGAATGATAGTGAATACTCCATTCCTCAATGCCCGTGTCATGTTTCTTCTTCGTATTAAAACGACAGTGCGCAACTTTCGCACCGATGCGCTACCGCGCAGAGAGACGGGAAGCTTTGTACTGTGTTCTACTGTTATTGATTGCAATCCAGACGGGAATTTAATTTTCTCAATGTTTTTTTATACATATTTTGATAAAGTTATGTTTAAGTAAAGCTGACATGGTACAATAAGTAAATGTTTTATTTTACATGGTGTCGAGTGTGTACTCTATATGAGAACTCATGTTTCTAGTGGAGAATATGTGACGACACTGTTATGTCCAACTATTGACATATTTGACAACACATACAAACTTCAGATATGAAAAATCATCTCCCAAACGTTCTATCACCCGGAAATATCTATTTTTAATCTAGTCTCGACCGATTATTTTCTGCCGTCCTTTTGTGTACTCGGTGTAACTGGGTACCAGACAAAACTATAGGCAGCGGATGTCTATGTTAGATGTTTAAGGCGATGTATCTGACAGCCATAACTCCCTTGTATACTTCCTAGGAAGCTGATAATGTACAGTTATGTCTTCAATCCATCTGTCGGGGAAGTCATCATTGTGAAACACGTTTTTTTGCTTTAGCTTGGACGTATTTGTTCAGTGATTTTGCGTAAGCAAACTGCTTTGGTGTTTCTTCAGTGGTTGAACGCAATCCGTGTTTTTTGTTAAGCATACTGCAAGAAACAGTAAGTATTTAGAACGTTTTTAAATTTTCTCAGATAACACTTTTGTTGTTTTATTTTCAACCACAAAGGGATCTGCCTGTTTGATCCTGCCTACGAAGTAAGATCTCGGAATGCATGATAATTAAATATTTTTTTCGTGAGAATATACAACGAAGGCCACTTTTCACAGATATTAAAGAAAGGAAATATTAACCATTGCGAAGATCTAACTATGTTTTTGCCAGACCACCGGATCTCTAGGACCCTGCTTTATCCATTAATCCATAGTGCCCCCTCAAGTTTCTATAAAAATACTTTAAAAATATTTTACAAGTCGAAATGAAACTGGAATTACTCAATGTCTCAATTTAAGAAGGTTAAAGTTTGAAAAAAGTGATGACTGGCGGCAATAATTACAACAGTGATATTAAATAAAACGCTTCAGGAAACAAAATTTGATTATATTAAAGAATCCAACACTGCACGTTAATCTCTTGTTATCCCTTGTCACCTTGATATGTCTCGTTCTGTTGCTCCAAGCTAACAAAATCTTGCGCGAATGTTAAATTGTGGACTGGCGTATTTGGCTTACCAATTTAGGAAAAAAAAGTAGTTGAAGAGTTTTTAGAAAAAAATCAGATTTTCTTATGCAAAAAGGGAACGATGAAAGGAAACGACCTTGATACTCTGAGTATCCATATGAATTAAGGTGGGGTGCATTTAAACATGGATATACATTTAATTATACGCTACTAGAATTTCGAATCGCCAAACTACGCTACTCTTCGCGCCCCTCATGTCAATTCACCGATTCCTCTTAATGCAACGCTCAAAATAAAAAATGAGGACTAGAAATTGCCTTTTGTACTATGAACAATTTGCTGATTCCCGTTACCAACTATTACATACTCGTTCTCGACACCGATTATTACATATACTCGTAGAGAGTATGCGACAGGTCCGTTTATATATATATATATATATACTGATACTTTGTTCATCAAGAAACATTGCGCAGCACACTATTTTGCACATTATTTCCTTGATCGTTTACAGCTTATTATTGATTGCAATCCAAACAGTAATATAATTTTTCCAATGCTTTTTCTTTACATGTTTTAATGAAGTTAGAAAATAATAAGGATTTTTGTTCATGGTGTCGAGTATTAAAATTTCTAGTGGAGAATATTTGACGACTCTGCTTGTGTGTTTGTGTTTGAACACGATAACTAAAAAAAACACAACTAATTGACGTTAAATGTGGTACGATGTTGTTAATCAACGCGATGAATACCCCTATTTAATTCCAGAAATATCTGTTAACAGTTGAAGTAGTAAGGGAATTGAAAGTATTTTACTATATGCTCCAATGCCACTTTCTATCAAGGCGCCATGAGCAAACGGGAAGTTGCAATTCATTGAAATGAACCTCTTTGATTGTACATTATAAAACTGCTGTGTCGTGGTTGCGTTTTCCGACTCTGCGTTTATGTGTTAATCGGTTTATGTAAAAGAAATATTTACTGTGTTCCTTTTATTATCTATTTTTTTCCTATATATAATCGTTCTACATGCTGTGGAGAAACTGCCAATTTGTGTTAACATTCTTTTTTACACAATGTTGGGTTTGTACTGGATCTGAGTATGCAGGTGTCTAGTAAATAGTATGCGATTCTTGTGATATGGACGATAATTTCATGTACCACATGAGCATTGCGTATCGTTCTTATTGTCGGACTACTTCTTTAAGTCAATCAATTACGCCGCCTGAGAGATTTCATGACGTCAAACGAATTTTTTTAAATATTCTTCCTACACTAGTCATATCCCAAGGTCACTTTTTAGAAAATGCTTGATAATCTTGAACATATGTAACGAGGAACTTCAAGAAACAACTTAAATAATATCAAAAATCAAAATTCGAGAAATGGATTCCGAGCACGCACAAATTAAAAGTATTCAATCATAAGAAGCCTACCACCTTAAGAAGCAAAAAATATTGAAGAAGAAAATAAAGAAACCTTGGCATTGGAGAAAGATCAGTTGGCAAGTGTCATTATCAGCTGGTATTAGATTAACCCCAAAATATTCCAAATTATTCTAGAAAGAAAGACACCAAATGACACCCGACAAATGGAAAAGGCAAATCATCTACGCGATTTGAAGACGTGAAAATGTATTAAAAGTTATAAACTGTATTAGTCCGGATCTGTAAATAGCTGTAAAATGTGGTAATCGATTCTCACATATTAAAGTAAAATCCATACAATTATTAGTTGCATGTTTGGGTTCATAATTTAAGAAGGCTCAGGTTAATTACATGAAATATAAAGAGTAACAGTGAGAAAAAGGAAAATTATGGTCTATTTTTAACTAAAGGGACGTAAGAAGTATCATAATCTGTACTTGGCTTTTCTCTATCTAGTTACCATTTTTGTATTATGCAAATACGAAGTGCAAAGGTCACATTATTATTATCGAGACTAATCATGTTGTCGGAACTTCATAAAAATTCAAAACATTTCGGTTCACAATTGACCTGAAAGCTTAGTTCCATATGTCAAAAACCCGAAAAACCCTTACGTAGTTCTTCAAGGGTAATGTCAGCGGTTTTAGTGTTGAATGCATTATAAGAATCTCCTCCGATGTCAAATAGCTGTATTTTCAATTTATATTTCATAAACAGAATTAAAAAGCCTTCACAGATGTTACGTTGTATGTTGTTAATTTTTGTGTTTGTTGTTAATTTGTTTGCTTGTTGTTATTTTTTTGTATGTTTTTAATGTTTGTATTTGTTGTTAATATGTTGTTTTTTTTAATTGTTAATTTGTTTGTATGTTGATGATTTTTTTTTTTTATGTATTTGTTTGTTGTTAAATTGTTTGTTTTATTTGTTATTGATTTGTTTGTTTGTTGTTTATTTGTTTGTTTTTTGTCAATTTGTTTGTTTGTTGTTAATTTGCTTCTATAAGGTACAGTTATGTGTTGTACATTTGTGTGTCTGGTTGCTCTTTTTAGGGATTGGTGTATCAATTTCACTTTAGCCTATGCTCCCTCAACTCTGTAGAATTAAAACCACAATCACTTCTATCACCCGGACTGGACATTTCTAATGTTACTTTCCCCATTGGGTAATTGGGTAATTGACTCTCTGGGTGTAGGGAAATTGCATCTTCTCAGCAAGTCTCACCTCATTTAACTAGATGTGTTTAGTATACAGATACAATTACGCAAAAAGGATTAAAAACGCATTCAGTAATGTGTCTCAGGGATACGATATTTCTTTCCTTTGGTAAGTTTAATATGTCGATGGCCTTGCTAATAGACTGGTTAACATTTTGGTATGAAAGCTACAAAAACAAGTTAACTTTGGCTTAGAGTAAGTTTCTTTTTAGTTTTGAAAAGAACCCAAAGAAATCAAAATATATACGGAATTCTGTAGGTTCATATTATGAATATGGTAATCAGATAATATATGGCTACTATTTCTGTATTAATTTGTTTTAGATTTTTAAATATGGTAGGAAATTAATATTTTTGTCACAAAATGAAGCACTCAATTGAGGCTGAGAGTCGGAATAGACCAAAAGACCCAGTCTAGCGACGTACGACATAGATCATTATTTCATTCTTGTTTTTCTTTCCCAAATGAATAATAAAATCACTTCCGCTTGATGTGTTAAATTCGATGAAACCAAACTTGAGTGACCTGTGTATGAATCAGTTTGTCTGATTTTAGTATAGGTCGTGTGTTGTTCTAATTAATTTTGTGTTTGGACCCTCATAAGCCGTCAAAAACAACCACATGGCACTCACCAAATGGACAAACTCACAAATCGAGTTCATATTGGTCAATCAGCGCTTTGAATTAATCCACCTTGATATATATACTTGTGCCATCACAAGCTCTAATAACAACACTGCCTTTTTTATTCAAAGGCAGATGATGAGGTGCTTGGAAGAAAGCGTAAGACAACTTAACCAGAACACAGCGCAAGTGAGCTCACAATTAGGAGAGACAGAAGATAAGAGGAGCTAAAAAGTAATACATTAATAAACAGTGAATCAGATTGATAAAGAGAAGGAACATCGGAAGCCACCGAAACCTATCAACCTACCTGGTCGATAGCTGATGACGTCAAGGAACTATGTACAAACCAATTATGATAATTACACCGTCTTGGACAATCTGGAAGGGGTCCCGTTAACCTGATAGAGCAAGAAATGAAGTCTGTACCACCATGGAATCCATAAGGTTTTGCAGATGCGGAACTTTAACAATTAAACAAAAGCCTACAATGTAATCTTATTCAACATTGAGATTAATGTTTTATGTTGCTTCAGAAAATTTCAAAATCCTACAAAATGATGCCATCCTGGCAGTTGAGAATCGAAAAAGAAATGCTTCATGAGACACGTCTATAATAGAGGAATTTATATTCAATGTACAAAATGGCAAACGTCGACCACATTTTTCCCCCAGACTATGAAAGTACAAAAGCATCGATCATAACACTCTCTATGAACGACACAAATGGACAGGTACGTTAAAAGGGACAGATCATTTATTGTTGAAGTACTAAGAAACGGATTCATGGGCTTTTGGTATTGGAAAATCAAAGAAATAATTAGCTAAAAGAGGGAGTATATGCTTTAGACATATCAAAGATTTCGATTAAGTTCTGTGAACTATTTCCATTATTTATGAAGTGAGTTATTTTCCGGGTTTTCCTGCACTTCCGATACTTACGACATCAGACGATAGCGGGTTTAGAGATTTGTATACCAATAACGTGTAGAGGGTATATTGTAGTTTATTTTTTTTATCGATTTAGAATGAAAAATGTTGAATAAAATGATGAAGTAAGGAATATAGGGATATTAACATCAACTAGAGACTAAAAGAAGAAAAGTTTGAGTGATCTGAAGTCAACAGTGTACACAATGACAAGTGAATAATTTCCCCAATTTTTAACAAGGTTATTGCGCTTCCCAATCAACACAACAAGTTTATATCGGCCTCTTCATGAGTAATGTGATATAATGCATTTTTGTCAAAGAAAAATAATGTATTTTGTGTGTCTTTCAAAATATTCACATGACCCTGAAAGTAGCGTGAGAGAATGTAGACAATATATTTTGTACGTAGGTCCTGTAGTGCATAATATTAAAAAATGGACAACTTATAATTGTAACACTTCTAATGTGATATGAAATGAACACACCCTTTTTGCATTCCTTTACGATAATTATCTCTCGTTTAGGTCATGTAAATATACACTCAGTGTTCTCCAAAATCTGTATATCTGTAAAATACAAGAGGTGTGTGTTTATACTGTAAACACTTGCTTTTCGCGATCACTTTTTGAAGCGTTTTTTGCAAGAAATCATGACATTATTAAAAATAAAACCTCATGAAATGTTGCCGTTAAAATTCAATGTTGAGACTGTTGTCACTTGATGTTTTATTACGAGAGGCCAGCAAACGAAAATTAGCAAAGATTGTTGCTTTTTTACCATATACCAGACGGAACTACAACACTTGATTGATATCACATGTTGTGTTAGTTATTCTATTCACATCACCCTATCTCATAATTTTTAAATCTGTGTGACTTAGTTTGAGAAACTAGGCGATCGCCTGTTTCAATCTTCGCTGGAGAACCTTGCTGTTATTAATTAGTTAATTCTTGGCCACGAGGCGATAACTTAGGTGGATTCATGGCCAGTGTACTTGTTCTCTGTCTGAGAAAAACAAAGTTTTTTAACATATTCTTTTTAACGGTGTTTGTTTGTATTATTATTGTTATAACCTTTTTTATTACCTTTTGTCTCAGTTATCAATCTACTTTTTATGACATTTGTAAAATAAGTACGTTCTTAATCTGTGATACTTTGTTGATATACATTTTTACTGATGTTATAATATAGTATATATTTTACCACGTGTGTCGATTGAATGACCAGCGAATCTAAACATGTTGTAAATTAGCCTGAAAAGGGCAAGAAAGATTATTATTATTATTATTATTATTATTATTATTATTATTATTATTATTATTATTATTATTATTATTTTTATGAATATTGTTATGATTATTTTTATGATCAGTATTATTATTATTATTACTTCTAGTAGATGCCCTGTTCTCTGAACGTGTAAGACAGATTTGCCAATTAGGACAGAGGATGAGAGTATTATTTAATATTTATTTTACATAAACAAATTAACACAAAAACGCCGGAATGGAAAACGCAACAACGACGTCCAAACGCAGGATGGGAAAACGCAACAATTACGAATAAACACAGGAAGGAAAACGCAACGCCGACGGCTCAATTTTTAATCTTCAAGAACGCAAAAATTAGGCTTTCATTCAACAAATAAATATCGCTACACAAACCGCAACACATGAAACCATAAGAAAAGTATCATTTGTCGATCGTAAACTTCCTAGAAAAAACGTTTACAGACCCCCACTTCTAACTTTCCTAGCTCTATTATAACAAGATTATCATATCTGTAAATATGTAAAATACGTAGAGATGAGTGCATACACTCAAGGTAAAACAAATATAATAGAACGCCAGAAGAAGAACGTAAACAAGTATCAAATCTTTACCATAATGTATCATATGTTATGTACTTGGTGCGAATACTTTTTAAGCCAAACCATTAAGGATTCTCATTGTGCAACGCCTTTCATTCCTAAAAACGGAGCTTTTCTATCAAGCCCAAGAGAGCTAACGTCAATATCCAAATCAGTGAAAAAAACGAACAACCTCTTTTTCCATCAATGTGTAAAAGAAGAAAGGGAATGGATTTTAGGTATAGTCGGGGGGAATGAGAGGTTTCTCTTCACCCCCCCCCCCCCTG
>JAUUEB010483195.1:0-11013 GCA_032362205.1 Clione limacina | reverse complement strand
TCTGTCTGTCTGTCTGTCTGTCTGTCTGTCTGTCTGTCTGTCTGTCTGTCTGTCTGTCTGTCTGTTTACGCGATAATTTGAGTTATTTTGCTAGGATCTCTTTGTTTTTTGGAAGGATGATATAAACCAAGTATAAAATGTTTGCTATTAAAATCAAGAAATATTTGCAAATAATTGACGAAGTTATGGCCCGTTTTTAATTTTTTTTGCTACATACTCTTTGTTAATTTGGCAAAAACACGCTGTGGTCACATCTTCAGAATTAAGAATATAAAATCTTGCAAAGAGGCTCTCCTAGTGACTACTAAAATCAGCTTTCAATTTTTTTGAATAATCAATTGACAAACAAAGTAATGGTCCCTTTGAGTGTTTTGGTATATGTCTTTGTTAATTTTTTTTCGAACACGCTGTGGTACTCTCGTCAAAGTGAGAATTATGAAATCCTGTACAGAGGCTTTATTCGTGGATCCTCTTATAGCTGCAATCTATTTTTTCAAAAAAAAATTGTTTACAGAGTATTGTCCCTTTTATGATTCCAGGTACGTTCTTTAAGCATCTGATGCATAATTGGGAGTAAGACCCCGGAGACATATTGGCTCTTCTAGGGACCTTCGAACTTTTTGAAAAATATGTTTTCAGAGTTATGACCCCTGAGTTGTTTGCTATTTGTTCTTTGTTACTTTTGTCTGCTTTTCGTGGTTGTACTGTCTACAAGTACTCATTTTTCTAGTTAATAATTGTTATCTTTCAGAATTCGGAAGCTGATTCTTTATTTCGGATGTTTATGTGTTTGTTTCACTCACCCGCGTATAGCTCTTTCTTTTGACTGATTTTGCGTAACAAATTGCTTTACACACGAATATTTTTAGCACTTCACCAAGAGGGCGGCTGCTATACATATTCAGAAGGCTGTCATATATTAAAACTACCAGAGTTACAATTTATAGGAACGGCCAACGGATCTTTACCGCACACGGAACACACTTTTTTTGGGCATCTATGGGAGGACTGGATGCTAGATCTTGTTATTAGGCCTTCGTAAATGGATTCATTACCAGTGGTTTTAATGGATATTAAACACGTAAATAAGTCCTTATGACAAATGTTGTTTATTTTTTATCAGGAAAAATATGTATTTTTGATATGTTTTACTAGGTCATACATATTTTAAATGCATTTAATCAATTTCATGCACATCATATCCATAGAAGGTGAGTTGTTTTCGATCTGATTCTTGATCATAATGATGACTTTATCATTTGGTTCACTGGATTTTAACATATTTCGTTATGCATACGTTTTATGTTTCTATGTCTTTGTCTATTTTATTTTGCTTGTTTATTTTTCAAAGGTGCTTTTTACACCTGCCTTTGTTTAGGGTTATAGGGATATTCGTAGCGTTGAAAGTTATCAAACTTAAGCAACAAATCCAAAACTTCATGTTAAAAGGATAAAATAACTAACGGCATCTGAGTTTGAAGAGAAATCTGAAAAAAGTGCTGATTACTAGATATATTGCGAAAAAAAACATTTCAATGATATAAACTGGTAGTTCAACACTGTGAGTTTTGGAATCATAATGTTTCAATTATCGTTTCAGTTGACCAAGTGTACAACTGCTATACGTTCTGTGGATTTCTTAGAGAGTGATTAATATCAGGCTTTATCATTATCACTAGGTTAAAATAAAGATAACTAGTGCCTGCAAAAGTATTGTGTTTTTATAAAACAATTAATTCAATCTTTAATGTTAACGCATCGAACAGTCAAATATGAAAGCTAACCGAAATACAGACTAAATCTTAGCTTAGTCTGATTTATTCATTTCTATTTTTGAATTGAAAACTGTAGATTCTTTTCATTTTCTTACCCAATGATTGTGGTTATGTAGTTAGAATGATTGGACTAACACTAACAAGCATGTTATTTTGTAATCGTCATTTTTAACATCGTTAATTGCTCCAAATACATCATTAAATCATCCTAATACCATCATCAACACATCTAATAACCTGACATATCAACAAATGAGTTTCACTGATGAAATGAATAACAACTGAAAAATATGAATTGCATGATATTACGTATGTACTTGTTCACAACTGCACAGAAGTTAATAATATCAATCAATTAATGAGTCACCAAAATACACTTCGCAAGAATGTAAACAGACCTTTTTCATACAAGCTTCTTAATAAATTATGAAACCACACAATCACATTCTTTACCTTTTTGATATATGTAATGTATTAATTATTTTGAATGGGTAACTGGGATAGCAAGTAAATGGGATAATTGTTTGTTTACAATTCTATCAATCAAAATATTGTGAAACGAAAAAGTCAAGAATATGTGCTATTTATATGTGATTATCAAATAAACGAGACCCATTAGTGGACAGATACAATGATGAAGGGAACATTCTTTTCCTAAATAGCTTTACCGAAAATTCCACAAATCAATTATCATTAAATATTTTTTTTTATTAATTTGACCATCAAAAGGTTACTCTCATTCATAGGTTTGTTATTTCACCTATTGCATCATGATATTTGATTGTATAAAACTCGTGTAAGTCATATTAGTAAAATGCAGTTCCAAACTACTACACATAATTGATACACGAATAATCATGGAATGTCTGGAACGGACTCTCCCTGGACTTTGCGTCAGCTCAAATGCAGATTTCTTCAGCACAAGAGTGCCAAAAACACTCATTAAGAAAATATTTGTTTTTCATTGTAACCCATTCCCCTGTGGATCGAAGGCTCCAAATCTGCCAGTAACATTCAACAAGTTAAATTGGGAAGTAATAAAAATAGTAAAAAGAAATAGCATTTCGGGGATCGCAATCAAATTCATTATTGTCCTGATAATGAAACAGGAAGTTACTTGTGCGCTCTTTCTGTTGCTCAGTTTAAAAAAGATGTGCACGGTTAGTGACTAACTGACTACATGTGTCTCGCTCAACAGTATCCAGAACAATTTATAATGGTGAGATAAATATGATCAACTGAAGTATATTAGTTCTGATAAGTATGATAAGATCCTTAAAGAGTTTCAAAATGTATTCTAAAATAATCACACAATATTAGTCTATGTTGTTATATATGACCTGGGGGAAATAGTCCACATAGTTATTTGATTTTCGTTTTTAAGTCAATATAATATTGGTGTTCGACATATCTTTTATTCTCATCCACTACACAATAATGAATAAACTGTATGTCTACATGTTATGTAAATTATGTGTATTTGAATCGGATTGTTCTCAATTTACCTATACAATAATAGAAATTTTGTGTTCGTAGCTATATTTATAGCAAGCGATTTCATGATGTGTGGTTGGATTAACATGTTTTGAGGTCAGTCTGCACATTGGCTATAGTCATGTAGCCTTAATAAATATTCAGAATAATATCTTAAGAAATAACTCACATAATGTAGAAAATAGATCAAATGTTGTATCATATAATTTACAATAATAATTATTTCTTTCTTCCTAGGAACTGGGTCGCTCACTGTGTTGCGGCGGACAAATTCTCGTAAAATGGGCAGCAGTAGTAGTCGCGCCAGCAGCGTTAGTGTGGACAGCATCGACAGCTATGCCAGTGCTGACCTTGGCGTCGAAAAGTTGCCACCGGTTGATTCTTCAGATGCGCTTCACGCATGTTCTTTACGGTAAGTTGATAATGGCTATATGGAGCGAATTTCAAAATTATCCGTTACTGCCAAAGGACATCTTATGATGTAAACAGTATTTTGGACAAGGTTTAATTTACTACAGACATATTTTTCACTTTTTAAACAACTAGCAAAAACGTCAAATAAAGGCAAGACAGATAAGGACTAGGCAAACTTTTGACCTTCAATAGAATTTCGTCATGTTATTTGGTAAGGGCTGTGATTGATTAAAGTTACAACTATTAAAATCCTCAAGTTTCGTAGGAAAAAAGAAGAAATCGTGCATTTGATAGATTTTTGTGTGTAATGGTTAAATTGTGACTAACAAATACCTTAAATCATAATCGAATATGGAGAACCAAATCGTATAGGCAAATAATTAAAATAATGATTGGCGCTTTGTAAATAGGAAGTACAGCCAGAAAACAATCAATTGGAGTACTGCGTTTAACTAAAATATCTTGTTATTCCTGACTATCGACCCAACATAAACTTCTCTTCTCAGACTGATTATATTATTCAATCCCGTAGGAACACTATATCTTGGTATTGTGAGTATCAGCAGTTGAAATAAGGTACCCAGTGTCCCAATGATAACATACTTATTTAGCAAATGCTGAAACAGTTTTCTTACTTATAATTTAAAGTTAGCGAATCCGATTCAAATGTATAGTAACAAGTTAGGGGATACTATATTCAATCGTTTAAGCGGTTTCGCACTGTATGAAATTGTGATAAAAACATAACGGTTTGCGTCTCTATCCATCACATAGACAAACAACGAAGAGTGGTCTTTACAATTTGTACCACGACAGGAAGTGTTTTAAATGATAATATATTGGCCTGCCAGAAATATAAATATTCAGTAATGAGATATTCTAGCTTCAAATGAATACTGTATTGTCAAGGTGATTGAGTTTGTCAGTTGACAGAAAAAGCATAGAATTCACCAACATTTGGTTTCTTAAAAATCGCTTTGCAATATAAATTTATATACTTAAAAATATATTTGATCTCAAAACATTAAGACTTATGTCATATAACTAATGTATGCCTTAGAATAAAGCTAATCCTGTAAAGAAAACGATGTATAGAAACAATATCACACATGCCACACTACTAATGTATGCCTTAGAATAAAGCTAATCATGTAACGAATGAGATTTAAAGAAGTCTTTGAAAACCAATTTCCGATTCAAAATGCTAGGGTTTCCGCTAAGATATTTATTCGTTGGATTTGTTTCAAGTTCAATTAAAAGTTGTAGATCTACTTTCCGATCAGCTCTTTCAGGTTTTTGATCGTGTCCACAACCGACTTAAAAAAAGATGCTTAGAAACGATTTGTATGAAGAATAAGAATATCGGTCTGCTGTAATTGTCTAGAAACAAAATGCTGCAAAAGAAATCGATACATCCTTTTTCGACTTAACATCGACAGTCGACCGTGTCATTTCGTCCTACATGTCATGGTGTTCCCCATTCGCGAAATATAGAACATGCAATTAGACGAGGGGATTAGAAGATGTATTCGTATATTGAGTTACGTGTAAGCATTAACAATTTAAAATGAAAATTGGAAAATACCCTAGAGGACAATCCTTTGCCAGGACATGTTCAATCAATCAGAAAATTGTTAATATTTATTTTTCTCTTCTTTAATCAGTTATTCAGCCAATACTTAAATCCGTCTGTTTTGGATAACATATTAATTCAATAAGTCTCATTGTGGTTGGGTTTATGCAGACATCATAAGATATTCTTTTTAATATAATTCCAATTACTAAACCTGCATATTCCGAGTTCTTCAGTATACCAGCAATACCTTTTAAACGCAAAAGGTAAAGGTAGCAACATTTAATTAGCTCATTTATCAGAAACTTCTGTAAATAATTATTACTTTTTGTTAATAGGAACAACAACTTAAAATTAAAAACGGCTCCATGACAAAAACACAATATATACTTTTTGGAAGAAACCAATTATCTCCAATGGTTAATGAGATTCAGAGAACAAAATAAACTAGTTAGTAATTATTAAAGAGAAAATAATAATGGTTTTTAAGTTAAATATACTTCCATCTTTTAGTATGATAGTTCCAAGTAATTTTTTCTATGCAAAAACATGAACATAAATTTAAACCAAAAATGTATATAATGCGTTTCGTCATGACGCCCTTCTAGAACAGTGTTATTTCCCTTTGGTCTTAAATAATTTCGTACAATGCAGACTACTCAGTCATTGACCTGGTGGCTATAACTTAAAAAACGACGTTTACATACAGCACGCCACTGTCTGTGGGTGTTGTTGATGGATTCCAAAGTATTGATTAATAATAAATCCCCTGCCAGTTGTTTGGGAGTCTCAAATATTATAAATGCCCTGGGTGTATTCTCAATACAGTTTTATAATCTAATATTCTGCACGAATAGGGTTTTTATGCGCCCCAAACGAAATATTAGAAAATATTAGATTCAAGATAAACTGCTGCTGAATGATGCCCCTTTTTAATAACTACTACGCAAGCAATTTCGCAAAATTGTTATAATATTCTGCAGTTTTACAAGAATAATTCAATGAACAAACATTTAATAAGATATGAAGTAGTTGAAGAAGTAGTAGGTCTCATTCGATCATAACCGAACCGGGATAACATTTGTCTGCGTGTCCAGTACAGGGTCTTTGATGGCTGTACAAGCCAATGTACAAGTGACAGTCTCTGTCATACAGCTCAAACATGAATGTGGTTAGTTTGGGAACAGCGTTGGATCTGGCAGCTGCCTCTTCATTTTCACTCTCAAGCTGCAATACACCCACAGTTCTTTTTATCAATGTCCAGAGACTCAAGCAGACGTCCTTCAATTGCAGCACCGGACAACCTCTGTCTCGAAGTCCTAATTTCAATTCACCCAACATGTTCTTAAGAAAGTGCCAATTATACATTCAGTGAAAGTGTCCAAACAAAGATCAAATTGTCAATATATTTGTAAGGTTAATAATAATGAAGTGACAAAACTTTGATAAAATAAGAAGCTGCATGGATACATCTGAAACATTCTTTTCTGTTCATGTTCCTTTGAAAATAAAAATCTGAGTAGGTTTTTTACAAATAATAAACAAAGCCAACTAAAACGCAATAACATTAGCTATCGAATGAATCAACATCTTAAAAGAACGATATCTGTCAAGAAATAGGAAATGGCTATTGATTCATTTGAGATTCACAAAAACGATAGAAATGATTCATGTTTAGATAAGGAAATCTTGTTTCTGCAAGTTTAAAAAATTCCTTCTTCATCTGAGCCCTGTGGAGTGAAGACGGACAAATAAGTGGCTCTTAATGAAATTACTTTAGAAGCATTCCGAACGAGGGAATTATACGTGTGCGTTGTAATTAAGACGACAATCTTAACACCGTTTTGTCTGGACAAGTTCAATTAGTCTAATTTTTAAAGTGTCGTTTCATTGGCCAGTGAAACCTTATTTCGCAATATTTATTTCTTCATGCAAACATATTTTTGGGAGAGCTGGCCATCGTATTTTCGTTACGAAAACCTTTGAATGGTTAGTGCGCCGTTAAATAATTACATTTTGACCACAACAATAAACCCATATTCTGTATCCCCAAGCAATCTAGCTTAAATATTCCCCCTTATACTAATTATTATGAATACTTCAATATCAAGTCTTGTTTATTGTATCAATATATTTTCCGCTTAAACAGTCTATGAAACGTCTACACCAGCATATAGTAGCATATCGGCGGAGATACCAATCTTGATATCAGTCGCCAGCGAAACAACTGCGAAAATCTTATTTCTAAAAAGTCGTAGGAATTATACGACCGGGATTCAATCACGCTATCTTCCATGCAGGACGCCATCTGAGTTGTCAATGCATAATATATGTGTCTTTTTATTTGTGTCGATGGGTAGGTCATCATCGTCATAAAAAATGTATACCTTGTGTTGAAATAAAGTTATTGTGATATTTTAGTAGTTTAAATAACACACACACACAAATGTTGTTAAGTAAATGTCACTTCACATAAAATTGATGTTTTAAATTCTCAACTTAGATTGGACAAGTGATAACATAATGGAATTAAAGCATTTCCTGTTAACAATGAATAGTAGAGAAAATCGCAGTTAGGTCATACAAAACGCATATTATCCGTAAGTCAAATGTACTTCATGAAATTATTTTCGATTGCTTTTTGATCAGGTTACGGAACATGTGCCGGCGTCTTGAAAAAGAAGACGTTACCAAGGAAGACTTAAAAAGAAATTTGGATTATGCAGCAAATGTTTTGGAGACTGTGTATATTGACGAAACCAGGTATGTGTTATAATGAATTATTTTAATATTTACAGATATATCAATATTGAGTGAAATATACATTCAAATGCATAGCCTCTTTCCACCATATACAACATATTTAGATGCTAATGTGGGAATCATATCCATCAAAGTTTAGCCTTTTAATTTTTAAAATACAATATTTCTTCTCCTAACGATCATTTAACACATCTGCTAACAGACACATGGTAGTTGTAATTGTGTGGTATACTTTTTAACTTTTATACAGAAACTTAGTTGCATTAAAATACATCATTACTTTATTTATTTCTGTAAAATAGTATAAATCAACATTTTCATGTAGGCATTCAAACTTTACTAATAATCAAAAATAACTATATTCTACAAACGTGCAATTTGTAACAAAAAAATGAGACATAGTATTTAGTGCAATATTTAAACCACATTTGTATAATATAACGCTGTAGGCCATTTAACTTATACTTATTATTATTATCATTATCAGATTGGCAAAGCAATCTTAGATAATTTTCATGAATGCTCTCTGCTGATCTTAATGAATATATTATATTGATGAATATATAATATAAACTATGAGTTCAACAACTTTTTTATTGTTACCAGACTAATCAAGTATTGTACAAAAGAATAGTAAAGCAAAACGGAGTAAAGAGCGTTACATTAAAAAGTTGATATTAAAAAAAATTAGAACATAATAGTGTTCTGTTAATCCAGTGCAATACAACTCTAAGTGTTCATCATTGGGTCCATAATGCATTTTAAGTAAGATGCTTTAAACGTGTATTACTTTTCAGTTAATATGCCGAATCTTTGCAAAATACAATGAACATATGAAGTTAAGTAGATCTTACTTTCCGTGCATTAATTACATTTTGTATGTGACACGACCCCAAAAAAAAACTACCGATAAACATAGTTGCTTAAATTGTCTGACTTATATTTCCCGCTCATACCAGGGTTTAAAAAGTCAAAACTATGATTTAAATCATATTTCCTTCGTTCCTTTACATGTATTTTCTCTAGAACGTATATCAAATTTCATTGCCATTGCCAGGCTTACTCAGTTGCATTACCTCATTTTCTTCTCATAATGATAAAGGTTTGAGCTCACCCCCGCTCTCAGTCGTGTTTCGAGTCAATAAGAAAAGAGATAATTTTAGGAATAAATAAGACAGTCGATAAGATCTTAATATCAAATAAGGGTAGATACCAATGAAGAACACGCGTAGTGGACTTACACGTAAGACATTCTCTTGTTAGACACTCAATGAGAGAAAGTCATCAAATGCAAGACAGATCTCGACAAGACATGGCCTACTTAGGCTATTACACTCTATTTATTCAAAGTCATTCGTACTTCAAGTGAAAAGCACCCGCCTTTCCAGTATACAGGCCAACGATTTGTCACAATGGCTCCGACTGAACTGCCAATTAATTCATAGTGCTCACTTTTCCAATCATCAACGGTTCTTTATATCTGGTCAGCATTGGAATATGAATTACGCAACCTAACACCAAAGAGACGTATCAAACTGCAATATTCACAAGGTCGAAGAAAGCTTGTTAAGATTTGACCTACGATAAATATCTAGGGCGGAATATAACTACCATCGATCCCCTGCCAAACCGTAAATAACAGGCGCGTAGCCAGGATTCTGAAAGGGGGGATGTTATCAAATCAATGGCATTTAAGAGGTCGACAATTTTTAGATTAGTTAAATATCGTGTAAATTTAGAGAATTGTGGATCTCAAATGGGAGGATTCCCCAATATCCCGATGGCTACGCACCTGCTTAATAATGAACATATTTATATTTTACCTTCACACTTACATTCAGTGATGTCTCATGTATCTCGTTATTCTTAATAATTAATCCACCAAATATTTCATGTGGCGTAGCTAAGGTTTATGCACTACTTTTCAATTACCAATATGGGTTTAGGATAATTTATTTTTGGTTATCGGGAATGATTTTAGGTTCGATATTTTTTGTAATCCGATAGTATTGAATTACTTAAAAAAAACGATAGAATAAGTTTCAGAGCCGTTCTAGTGTTTGGCTACTGTTTAATTTCGTTTATTTATTTGTATAGTTTTTTCCCCCTATAAATTATAGTTGCTAAATCATCAACTCAAATTTAGAGTGGCTTATCCATACTTTCTTTGGTAGCGGGTTTGCTTTGATTAAAGTTCCCATCAAATAGTCGTGATATTGGTTTGCAGTACCGGGGAAAATCAGTAGCGTCTCGAAAGAAGTGGGATCATCCGCTAAATTACCCAGCACGGCCAATTAAAAAAAACAAATCCATGAAATACAAACACAAATTGTTGATTCTTTAGTCAACTTATTTGCCCAAAGTTCCCCGTAATACCGCCTTCATTAATAAACTAAAAATTCCATGTTATTTCTATAATGTTCAGTAAACGGGATATTTTGAACAAGATGTACTTTTAAAGCAGTAAGAGGACCCAGCGAAAACGCCAATGATATATTTTTAAATAATGATTTCATTTTCGCAAATGAATGTGAAAAGCAGTGCATATAAGTTAAATATTTAGGTAACAAAATAAATAAAACACCCACAGGATTGATAACCGTCAAAAGTAATAGTTAAATTTATACTTTGGCGCCAAAATGAAGTATCTAAACATTTATTTATGTGTCATTGCACTGTCTGATGACCAATTAATAGTTCGATACTTTGGCTATAATACCGGCAATGTGGCATCTGGCAACTTCGTGTATTTTTGCCAATCCTCACAACTTACCAAAGTTGCTAATATAACGGGTATTAAATGCTCTAACTTCTTCATCCCTTTCTATCTCACTCAATGCATTTCATCATTAACATTAATGTTCTGTTAGGAGAGGCTCAGACACAGTTTTCCTCCTCAATGCACAATGTCGGTAACCATTAAAACTATGATTGGTTGACCGAACTACTGCATGAAGCGATTAGTCACTAGACGTATTATGTACTTTAAGTTAT
>JAUUEB010483184.1:0-11013 GCA_032362205.1 Clione limacina | reverse complement strand
GGTTTAGAGGATGTTAACAGTACGGAGAAGAGTAGAATGAGAGCCTGTTAAAGAAGTGAGATATTTGTATGCCCTGTTTCGGTCAGGGGAAAGTCTGTTTTTTACAGCCTTTTACTGTATCATGCCAACAGAGAGGCAAACAGGTACCATTCTTTGCAGTTCCAGAGGTCCCCTACCTGCAGGGGCAATTAAATTAATTAGACAAACAATTACTGACATTGAAGTTGGAGAAATTGATTTAACTTTAATCAATAGGCATTTTAAGGAAATAAGGAGTGGAATTCTAATAGATTCATAAATAGATTATGAATTCAATATCTATTTGAAAAAAGTCCACTGGTTATTGAATGTTTTTGGTTTAGCTGGGTTGGATGTAGAATGTTAGTTGTTTTAAAAAAAGGATCATAGTTTTGAGGTAACTATTTTTCTGTGTAGTTAGTTGCATAGAGGTAAGCTGCAAGGCATCTTCTTCAGAATTTTCATTGCATGTTCATGTTCTTCAGACCTTATTAATCTTTATTTCATAATAATCTGGCTGGCAAACTTAAATCATTGGAAATAGAGATTTTGTATTGTATGGAAATTAAACTACCTACCTGTAACAACAACACATGGTGGCTTCTCATTACCCTGATTCCCCATGATACTTCAATCAGTTGACAAAAATGTCAAAAAGAGATGCCTTGTAGGTAATAGATAGTCAAGAAACCTGGAAATATAAAGAGAAACCTCTTATCATTAAGTCTATTTTTTCATAGATAGACCCATTACATCATTTGAGCTAGGAAAAGGTTTAAGACTCGCCCAGGTGGGAAAGCTTGGAAAGTGGGGGAGCAATTTTGAAAGTGCTTGAAGGGAATTAACTTCAACAATCTTAGTTATGTGAAAAGCAACAAGGTACAGTTAAGCAGTAAAATAATGAGTCTGAAAACAGCTTAGCAAGATAGTCAACTCGGAAAACTGACAGTTATTCAGTTAGGGGGCTGTTGATTCTGCAGATTTCCATCATCTCAATGAAACAGTTTCTGCAACCAGACATGGGTACGAAGCCGGAACTCAAGAAGCTGATGCCTTGACACATTATGAAGCCGAAGCCAGCATCTCAAAACATCACGAAGCCGGCTCTAAAAAATAACACGAAGCTAAAGCCTTTGTTTTTAGAAAACTCTAAAAAAAGGTTAAATCATCCTTTATCAGTAAAACAAAGTGGTGTGTAGCTTGTAAACAGTGTCACGAAGCCAAAAAAGGACGAAGCCGAACCCAGTCTTTGAAAACAGGACGTCATTTAAGCAGGGAATCGAAAAGTGGAGCCAGAGCCAAAGGATTTTATCTGCGGCCTCAGCTCCAGTAATTTTCATTAAAAAAGATTCAAAAAGTATAGCAAAGTAAAGCTTTATTCCTGGCAATACCAAAAGTGTAAAACTCATACTTATTGGTCTGAAAATATAATTTCTAACAAAATTATGATTTTTTTAAATTATTTTTCCAGGTAATTTAGGTCAAATTTCTATGGTTTATTTATAAATATAGGTCCGAGCCCACTTTTTGAAAAGTGCTGGAACCAGAGCCGTATCATAAGACATACTGCTCCGATTCCCTGCATTAAAGACAGGGCTTTGATTGTCAAAACAAACAGAATCCAGTTTAGGATGTTTTTATTTTTTACAGACTAGTTTTCCAAGAACTGCATGAGAACCCAAGGATTCACCAGCATACCCAGCTACCTCTATTATGGTGGTGATGCATCATTAAAAACTTTCTACAAAACATTGATGCCTGAAACAGAAAGTGACCATGGAACCAAAATATGATAATTTGAAACGTCAATATAAAATGTTCCTGACTTAAGTAAAAACTCATAAGCCTATAATAGTGCCAGTGTGCCATAACTAAATACACCGCTGTCCTACGGGATGGTTCACCTTTTTCCTATATAAATGAATAAACTACATACTGCTCTCAATCCAACCTCAATGTCAATAGATTTGAAAACATCATCATAAATATGGTTTTATGGGTTGCTGAATCCATTTCTGAGGTTAAAATTCTATTCTGTTCATTATTGAAGCTTTTGTGGCACTTTTCTAAAAACGTTTTTAACTAAGTAATGTAAACTTAGGCCTTAAAAAACGGTGTTTGTTTCCAGTTACCTGACCAACCCTATTTTTTTTTTGCGCCGACCGTAACTTTTAAAAATTTATTAAAAAGGAAAAAGATAAAAAATCTATCCAAAAAGTTGAAACCAATCACACCGGCGCTCGACTTGACCCCATAATTTGAAGGATTGAATTAAATCCAACTTCCTAGGCAAACAATTGCGGGTTATTTTTAGGGAAATAACATATTAACATTGTCTTGCTACAAATAATTAATTGTTTTACTTTGGTTGAAAAAGACGTTGTTTTACCTCTCAAATTCTAATGCCAATAGAGTTTACCTAAATTTGACCCAGGACATGCGGATGAAGGTCTCCAATAAATTTCACAACAGCTTGTGAAAGAGACAGGGTTTTGACAGCTTTTGAAAGAAACAGGTCTCAATGATAGAGAGAAAAAAGTGTTATCTTAACTAATATTTTCTGTCTTCTTGCAAGAATGGCTTATGGCACTTATGAATGGAAGACAGAAATTTTAAAAAAGTGCTACCTATATTTATGAAAATCATTTGTTCTGACTATATTAAAAAATAATTGCATCAATATATATAGAGCACTATCCCTGTTCTGTCAGCAAGCATCAAAGAGCTCCACAGTATATATTATCAATCACACTGTCACAAGGAGACAAACCTGTTTATTCCAAACTTCCTGGGAACTATACAAGGATGCTGTCTTTGAAGCATTGTTGCAAACTTCAACATGTCTGGGTTCAAGTGGGTTGAATGAGTAAAATGCTGTCAACTTTTTACAATGGAAAAAATGCCAGACAATTGTTTATGTCTATTTTTTGAATGTATATACTATACATACATTGCACCAAGAACACAGTTTAATGTCCTTCAAACAGTTGGTATTAATGTCAAAATCATAAAGGTACCAGATAACACCTTAAAATCTCTTGTCACTCTTATCAACACTTGGAATGTGTTTAACATGTTTTCTGAATTAAAGTGTTTGTTGAGGTTCATTTCCAAATAAGTTTAAGTATCCTACTTTAGAATATTTCAATCATTGATAATATCATGTTACAGATGGTTTTAGGGTGTTTAACATTGGTCAGAGCTATACACATGTCAATAAAAGTGTATTGTGATACAAAATAAATAACCCACTCCACCCCTGAGGACTAGGTGGGAAAGTAAAGCCCTACAACATTTCACAAAGTTCAAGGCAATGAAGGACCGTCCAATGCACAAAAGAATAACCGAGCTGAGCCTGGGGAGGCTTTAAAAAAGAACAGACTTCGTAAGCACTTCCAAGAAATTAAACAGGAAAAAGCATATGAACAAGTACCAAAGGATGTTGACAAAATTGAGTTTACGAATGGACTAGCCCCTTAGATCGGAATACCTGACAACATTGAAATCTGCACCTCTGTACCCCAGCTCAATTACAGCAAAAATGAAACTTCCAAGGAAGAACTCAGCAAACTGTCTCATACCATTCTGGAGGAAAGGTATTCCAAAGAAGCTAGGACCAAGAGTATATACAGATGGATCTGCCTCTGATGCAGTCAAGAAAGGAGGTGCAGGAGTTCTTATTGAACTTCCGAATGGAGGACAATAGACCTACTCAACCCCCACTGGCGGAGGTTGAAGCAATTACCATAGCAGCCAATGCCCTCAAGAAATTCGATCAGACCTCTGACTTAATAGTTATTTTGACAGACTCCTTGTCTGCAGTAGAGGCACCCTGAATGTGAAAGCACCAGACTCTTATGGAAACCCTGAGGATTATTTCCTCCTCTAGTGGATTCCAGCTCACTGTGGCATCCAGGGAAATAAAAAGGCAGATGAACTGGCAAAACAAGGTTCGGGAAAGGAGCAAGAAGACAATGCGGTCAGCTACAAGGAGATGAAGATAATCATAAAATCCTTACACCGACAGGAACAAGTCATTATATTATCTTTCACCTGAAAACAGATTATAATAGACTGAATCACCACATGTACAAATGCTTCAAGCTGGTTGCATCAGTCAAGTGCCCATGCGGAGAGGCAGACCAGAATGCAGAGCATATTCTCCAGGACTGCCCAAAGTACCAAGACAGCAGGTGTGGCCTGGCCCCCTCACTACTCACGAAAAACTCTATGGCTCCTCAGACTTTCTAAAGAGAACTTCAAAATTCATAATTGAAACAGGGCACGGGTTCTTAACACATGACTAAGCCATTTAGCAATTTGAGCTCGCCAAAGTCTGAGACTTCCGGTAAATTGAGTGTTTTATGACGACTGACTAGGTGATTTGGTCCCGAATTCTTTGGACCAAATCTGGTCAATACCTCCAATTATTTAGACAACCTTTTTGAGATCGATCAAGGTGGACTTACTGACTTAGGCTTGCCCAAATCAATCAAAATTACAACAAACTTGTATTTTTACAAAACTAGAGTTACAGACGGTCGCATATTCCAAGTGAATGATTCGTTTTGATCATGAACTTATTACTGTTTATCAATCTTTTTTAAAATTAGTTATAACTATCTACCGAATTTAGGTCTATGTTGGAATTTATATACTCTTTCAAAGATAAGCTGAAACAAATAATCAGAAAAGAACTGTCACTCCCACGTCTCAGCTACCAGAAAAAATATAATTAATCCATTCGCGATAACTCCTTCGTCAGTAAGTAGAGTCACTATCATTTTCAACCTTATAATTCTCCAAACCAATGTAATGTTATTCCCCTCTCTATTATCAATCAACGGTAAATATTATACTACCGACCAAACAATCTCTTGTTCTGTTTGAGTGGTTTCTCATCAACACCGTCTGCCTCATCACTCACACGTAGATGCAAGTTCGATTTTTCATTGTGCCTTCAACGGACAAACAATTCATTAGCATTATATTCATCTACGCTCTACAGTGAGCTCGATAAAGCTTTACCTTTGGGCACTAGTGTTATGCATATGTGTTACGTTTTTTTAATGAATGAATAAACGGACAATGCGGCATGTTCGCTGATTTATGATATCTTGTTTTTTCTATGTTCCCACCCCTTTCCAACCTTCACTCTATCACTTTCAAACACTATGAACCTGTTTTTAAGGTAACATTTTTTTTAAATAATTATCTAATAAATACACATCATATTTAAATCTGACAAAAGAGAAAGAATTATCATGATACAAAAGATAAACACAATTCGACGATCATTGTCTAAAAAATAATAATACACTTAATAAACAAAAATAAACAGCATTTTTATGATTAAAAATGCGTTTGTTGATATCATGCTATAATTTTCAAAACAATGACAACAATACGAAGACAATCCAAAAGTTCCACTATCGCAAAGCTCTGTCTTGTGTATGAAAAAGGTCATGAAATGAAGAAATATGTATACAAAAAATGTAAGAATAAATCTGAACAGTAGAAATTAAGGGATTTTTTTCAAAACTTTGAACATTGACATTTAACAGAATTCATGAATTCCTTCCATCAGCTGGGCCAGTCACATCACAATAACAAAGGCCATGGGATTCTCCTATACCTCTATGGGGTTTCCCTGTTGCTAATTATGATATCTTCACGGGAAATTAGAGCAGTCCAGCCATTGCGCATGCCCAGTGGACAGAAACGTGTGCAGTGACACTGTTTTTTTCACGGATCTTGCTAGGCCAAAGACTTAATTTACGGGCTAAAGTCCTCTTGGTCTTTGGCCCAAAACTGCCCATAGCACGTGTGAATTATTTACACCCAAATTATGGCTAGTAATTTGCTTGTCGGTCCGTGGCCTTGAGAAAGGGAATACCTAAACAAGTAACGAGTTAAGACATCGGACCCAGGAGTTTTCAACAACCATCCAGTTGTCTTCGTCAGTTACATTTACTTTTGATTTTGACTTCTTTCCTCTCTATCTCTCTCTCTCATGTCTAGACCATTCTTTGTTTCTCTCCCTCCTTGCTATAATTTCCCTCTCTTATTTTCCTAGAATATGGGCATTGTTTTCCTCTCTTACTTCTTGGCATATGTAATACCATATCTATTACATCCTTATTCTTATCTTTTGAATAGCATCAATAGAGCAGGTACTTACCCTTGAGTGGAGGCCCTTAAAAGTGAAAAAAAAACTAAGAGATGAAGAAAAATCTCATAACATTTTGGCTCTTATCACGCTCTGCTCAGGTACCACACGCCTTAGATGAAAGCGCTTTGAGTCTATTGCCCTCTACTAGAGCAAAATTGTTGGGGCTTTTGAGAAAGAGTATGCCTGTCCTTTGCTCTTTTTTGGAGTAGAATTTATGTAGCAGCATACTCATCTGTTGTCCATGTTGCACTCTCACCTTCTTACAACCAATAATAAGAGTCTGTATTTATGACGCTTAATAATGAAAGGGGACTAAGACTTATTGTTAAGATCAAAAGACTGATATCATTTTATATACAATTTTCGGTTAGTGTCACTTTTCCTGAAAATTAGCTTTTATCTCAACATTGAAATATCATACACAATAAATAATATGCAACTTTGAATAATTTTTATTTTTCTATTCAGGAAACAGATGTAACAATTGTCAGTAAAACATCAGATGATGGAGCTTCAACAACAGAGACACTGCAGGCACCATATCCATTTCTTGATCCAGATTTCCTCAAGATATTGCAGCGCCGAGCGCCACATAGTCTTGAAGAATGGCAAAACAGAACTGTTCAGGTTTGTCATGTTAAGAATTGATAAATAATGTCAATATTGCCTGTTTATATACAGGGTGTTTTTTTATTATGTGTCGATAAAGAATCGTTATAACTCCCAGACCATTCTAGATATAACCCTCTGGTTTTCGACAGTTGATCAGAAATACATGTAAGATTTTTGTGATACCATTATTAAACTGATGTGACTGGTGGTCATCCTGCAGTGAACTATAAAGTAAAAAGTGGGAATTTCTAGAATTTCACATTCTCGTCATCTTTTCTGCTTAAGAAAATGATTGTGCATACTTTAAAACAGCATAACCGGCTCAATACCTTTTTGATTTTTATGAAATTTTGGAAATATGATTTCATAGTTATTGTTAGCTTATTATGTGAATGTTATTGAAAAAGGTTGCTTGCAAAGGGCAGTAACTCACAGGGACCAACTTTACTGCTCAAAAACGTTCCTGGAAAGAGCTTGAAATTGCATTACTGGCTTAAAATGTTATCAATTTTTATGAAATTTTGCAGGTGAGTTTCTAGGTAAGTTATGTTTTAGAATTGAACAATATTGTTTACAAAGGGAAATAACTCACAAACGCCATCTAAGCGGCGCAAAAGTAAACAATGCGCATGGATATTTTTGCGCAGTAATGATGGCGTTTGTGAGTTATTTCCTTTTGTAAGCAATATTGTTCAATTCTAAAACAAAACTGAAACTCAAAATACTCATAGAAAATCATCTGCAAAGTTTCATAAGAATTGATAACGTTTTTAGCCATTTATGCCATTTTAAGCTATGCATGGGAATTTGTCGGAGCAGTAAAGTATGCTTCTGTGAGTTACTGCCCTTTGCAAGAATTATTTGTCAATAACATTCACATAATAAGCTAAGAATAATCATGGAAACGTATCTGCAAACTTTCATAAAAATCAAAAAGGTATTAAGCTAGTTATGCTGTTTTAAAGTATGCACAATAATTGTATGAAGCAGAAAAGATTGCGTCGGTGTGAAATTCTGGAAATTCCCGCCTTTTATCTTATAGTTTACTGCAGGATGACAACTGGTCACATCGACTTAATAATGGTACCACAAAAATTTTAAATCTATTTCTGATCAAACGTCGAAAATCAGAAGGTTCTATCTATAATGGTTCGGAAGTTATAACGATTCTTTATCGACGCATCATAAATTTTAAAAATATATTGTCCTTGTCTTCAAGTCGAATGGCTCAGGCTCAAATGGTTGCTGGATCAGCAACATAACATAACAACCAAGAAAGCCGTTACTATCATCGTGTCATCATCATAGCCAGTGGAACGCTTGAAATAAAAAAATGACCTGCTGACTATCAAACTGGCCTAAAAGAGAGCTCCGCCTTTTTAGCAAAGATAATATCAGAAGAAATTTAATGTGACATGATAATTTGTCAAAATGATATGAAAGAAAAGTTTTTTAGGCAATAATTAATAATTTGATAAATATAATTCATCTCCCAAAAAGGTTTTTGTAACACGTGAGGGCACATTTTTGTAATTTTTAAGCCATCGAGAGGCAGTTGCTATGCAGGGTCATGCATAAAACAGTGTGAAAATACTTTCCCAGGGCTTGAACCAACTACATCTCAGGTGATAATCGAGTTCGCTCGCTAACTATTACACATCGCGACCGGTCCCCGTATGAACATGAACGTGTACACAAACAATATAATCACAGTCTGTAATATAGTTTACAAACACTTTTCGAAGGTTCACAATCTTGTCTTTTTGTACATATTATTTTGAAAAGTTTTTGTTGTTTTTGTTTTAGGTATATTAGTTTTCAAGTAAAAATGACGAATGACATGGATATTTTTGTTATTATTGAAAAGGAAACAAGGCAGGTGAGGATAAGTTAACTTTAATTTGGAATATTGTTTCTTATTTTCTTCTTATTTAACTCTCTCTCCCTATTCTATTGGTTAATCTTTCCTTGATTTTCTATTTGATTTTTGATTTAAAATTCATAGGAATACGTTACACATAAACATACATATAACACTTTAAGCATATATTAATAAATTGAACTCTATGTATTATCATTTTCGTCAACTGAATCTTATTCTCCTTCCTTTTGTAGAACGTTGTAAACATCATTGTCATTGTCATTCTCATTGCCATTGTGTATTAACAGATATGTTCTGGAATTGATAAAAGAATATAGACGAGATAAACTTGTACAAAGCTGACAGACGTTCATTCAACGATGTCCATGATATATTTTCTAGATATAACTTTTCTGATTTTTCTATTAGAAAAATGTCAACTTGTATTCGACTCTAAGAAATCATAACAAAATACGTGTTTCTGAATTTGAAAAATCAAATATAATGCGTGTATGCCCTTCACATATACAACAAGTATCAGCCCTGTTATTCCTTTACTCAGGTTATTACAAAAAGGAAAGCTTTTGCCCACAAAGAAACACAAATCACCGATCAGAATCTGCTGAGAACGTTGGTAATATAGGACGATTGATGTTAAAGGTCGTCATGACATAAATAAACAAGACAGACACGTGTGACTTCTTGTTAGTTACACATGGAAGCTGCGTTCTAAACATATGTTAGCGACTGATTTGCTCATGGATGAAATTCGTGGCATGTGTTATTATTTTACTGTCATAACAAAGAATATATAGCAAGCATTGTGGCAATTAAAACCAGGTGTTCAATAAAGAGTGTCGCTCGAAAATGTTCATGAGCTTCCAATTTTCACCTATTATGTTGTTTTTTGTCACCTAATGCAGCAAGTCAGAAATTCCATAACATACACAGAAAAGTTAACAATATTACATATTTTTCACTCGACTATGATACTTCTTTTTGAACAAAATATTTGAACTCTTCTATTAACTGTCATATATTTTCATTATGTTGAGAACGAAGACAATATTTATAATACAATGAACGATTGAGGATTAAACGACTCTGAAGGCATACCAATCTTTCAATCTCATTAACCAACATGCACCGACAGACAAACACACACGTTTAAATATTTAGCAGAAACATAATATATATTCAACGTAAAGTATCTTTTGATTCAATACTTGGAACATTGTAGTGGCCGCTAATTCGATTATAAGTTTCAATTAGTACCAAGTTATTTTCACTATAAGTATTAACGTAACAGTCATTTAGAAGTAATGCTGATCCAAATAATTTCACAATAAATATCCCTCATTTGTTTAAATACTGAAAACATATTAACGGTATTTTTATTGTATTATCAACTCGTCTGACGAACAATTTAAACATCAATGACAATGATAACTCTAAATCTCAGTTCAGATTAATTAACTAAAATTGTAAATATATATATATATGTTAAACGATTATCTAATGGTTCAATAATTAAAATGTCATTATGTTCAAACAATCATACACAAGCAATCATGTATGATGATGCAAAGCATACATCGTCACCAAACTGCCATGTTTAAATGTCTTTGGTTAACAATGACATTCATTGGTAATTCATAGTTATATTTACATTAAGGTGTGTTTGAAACGCCATCAGTGCATCCACTTTTTGTTCATATGCATTAACTGCAACGTAATGTTAAGCTTTTCGTAATTACGATTAGCACCGTAACTAACCAAAAACACCAATAACACAATTAAAAATATAGATATAGAAAAACTCTAAGGAAATCATATGTCTTGGAATAATACCCATGCTCAAAACGTGTGACGCTGAAATATAATTTCATAATACATGTGAAAGTTTAGTGTTGTCATAAGTCAATATTTTATATTTGTATCGGGTGTTTACACTTTTATCCGTGACTACGCCAATTTGTCTCAAAGGTCATAGTTTATTAGCAGGAGACATGTACATAGTTTTGCTTTTTAATCTTGAATTTCCAAGCTTTGAGTGCAAAAAGCCACACGTTAACAGTCAACTGTTTGTCTTAAAATTCATTTTGAAAAAATATATAACAAACTCAGCGAGAAGGTGGGTAAAATTAATTATTTAAATGGCACGCTTTCATTGCTTTGTTTACCTGACAGATTATTAGCTGATCAAACATTTAATATTGCTCTAGACAACTTTCGGGTTTATTTAATACTAGTGGGTTTACCCGGCGTTGCCCAGATTTACACAATTCCAAATAAATTGTTGTCCTTACATCGCTAACAGCAGTCTACAAAATGTTTTGTGGCTTAGTAC
>JAUUEB010483183.1:0-19242 GCA_032362205.1 Clione limacina | reverse complement strand
TAATATCATCTAACCTAAGAGATTTTGGTCGAAGGTGCGGATTAACAGTTTTTAATTACTTGATTCTAACCTATAATTAACGTATTCACAAAAATAATCTGTTCTAGATTACTTTATTGGGCTATCCTATAATCATTTGTTTTATCTTTCATCGCAGTTGTATAAATTACAGAGTACATAATACAAACAAAGCAAACAAACTGATCAATTTTAAAAGAAGTTGAGCAAAACCCCATGGTTTTTGGATCTTTTTATTTCACACGCGCGTTCATAAACTGGTTAGTTGGATGAGGTTCTTACCAAATCAATAGTAATTTGTTTATCAGAATGAGTTGGGAATGAAAGTCGTCTCAGAAAGAAATAATTTTGGGTAATTTCCTTTTTTACGCGAAAGGTGCCAATTGGCCCATAATACAGGCCAAACTTAGAAATGTTCTAGAGGCTAGGTCTAAAAGCTATGAACTAAGGAAAGAAACCCGTTTTATCCGAGTCTGACATGACGCTTATTTTTATGTCCTTTGTTTGCTTTTATTCCACCTTTAAAACTTGATATATAATTCCTTCTATTAAACGTTCTTAATATTTTGCAGACGATTTTACTCACACGCTTGGCTGCTATTGAAGATCCTAATTTTAATATTTCTTTACATTTCGTATCCTACAATCCTACAGTTTTTTTTCAGACCAACTAAATCTCCTTATCACGAGATATGCTTGAAATAACACTATTGACGATTTTAGGAATCAAACATGACCCAAAATGACAATTACGTCTGAAGACTTATGTTTCTGAACTAATTTCGATCTGAGAGAGTTCTAAAAAAGTTAAGAGGAAAACAAATTCAAAAATCGGGCGGCTTTAGAATAAAACAAAATTGGTGTTCTTGTTTTTGCTGCCTATGTTTACTGTTGTTGATATACACACTACTATAGTTGTCCCAAAATCATTTTATTATGTTATTTATATTTTCCCCTTTAACGGCTTGGAATTGATAAACCAATTTTCACATACGATCTTATATCAATTTTACTTAACAGCTTACATAATTGTATCCACATATACAGCTTAAAAAAAGGTTGTTTATATATTTGTTAATACGTTATTTGGGCTAAAACATTCCTATACAAGAATTATCATGTTGGACACGTTTAAGAAAACAATGGAACTTGCCAATGGTTGAATCTTATCGATATAATTGTTGATTAACAATTCATGACAACAGTGAAATGAAAATTACGTCGGAAATAGAACACATTTCCATGATTATTGAAAATACAAAGAAGGCGGGTTTAGGTGTGAAAACACTCTAGCTTTTATACCACCTATTAAAAGACACGCAGACTCTGTTCTAAAACAGCTGTTTATTTTAACACCACAGGGACGTCGAAAATGGACACGGCCAATGACACTTGGGGGAGAACAATTGGTGTAATAATAAGTATCTCACGCACAATTTGTAAAAGTCTGGCACGGATTGTTCAAGACAGAGTTGGAGATCTGTCGATGACGTCCTTTGCGCCATTTGGCATAAGAAATGAATGATGATGATAACTCGTATGCTAATTTTGTCATTCTCTATATAGAGGGTGCAACATATCGATCGACTATTATTTATCACGTTTTTCTGGTCGGAGCTAGGAGGAAACGTGATGAATAAGAGCATGATGTTATCACGATAGAAGATGTAAATGCAATTCATTTAAATTAAACCAAATCAAATTTGTTTTTTCCAGATTGTTTTTAACTATCAATTGGGTTAGTGATAAAACAGGGGAAAAAGATTTGTTTAAGTTTAAATTGCAGAAAAAGAAGCCGTTTTAATTGCTTTTATTCGTACAATGCCGCTTTATTAAATATAAGCAAATATGTGTAAAATGTATATTTTGGATAATATAATGAGTCAAGACAATGAACAAATAGAATAGCCAACGATTTCAAAACAATATTTTGATAAATTGCTTCGTACCGAAATAAATCATTTTGTCGCAACTGGTGTGTTGTATTCGTACTGGATGGAAACCACGGTTAGCAACAATCTCAGATAATTGGAATTGGCCTTTTGACATAGAGAACTAATTAACGAGTTAATGATATGGCTGGTCAAGTTAACGTATTAAGTGTATTGACCTTAGTCGCAACTTTGTTCTGTAATCAACAAGGATTATATATCCCATAGGCGTCAAAGTGATCAGTGTTGGCCAACGCACTCAATAACACGTTTGTTTGTCTCAATTCATTTAAATCTTGACTTTATCTTAAGAGCTTCATTGATTTTAAGGACAAATGCGTACGAATTGCTACTCGGGAGCATAATGAGTTGCCTGCCTCTGCTTGCTAGACACATGACCATCGTGTTGTTGAATAAAGTCACAAAAAGTACTACCAAGACACTGACCTCCTCACAATAGATGTCAAAATGAGCCAACGTGCCAATGTAATAACGCCACCGATGAGCATGCAAAATCCAAACTACCTTATAGTCGTATGTTAAAGATCTCTATACAAATATGTTTAATGATGATTGATTTCTGACACACCACCTTAAGTGTTTTAATAATGTCGGATGTCTAGTCTTATCAAGCCGAAGGGTAACCATTTGTGTTGGAGAACGATACGGTAGACCACAAAAAGTGATATTATTAAAAGATTCTTTAAAGAAATGTTTCATCTCCTATAGATCAATTTCTATTTCAGAATAAAACTTATGAAAATAAAAAATATTACGGATGTTAACGTGTCATTATCCCTTACATCGATTGTCAAAAGACTGATCAAACCGCATGCGTTTTTAATGACTTACAAGTGGAAAAGAGAATTATACTTAAGTTATGATCAAGAATGATGAACAATTAATTTTATTAAGAGCTTTAAAAGGAAACGAAAAGATTGAATAAGTAAGAAAAAATGAGAGTAGTTTAGTAGCGTTTGTTTGTGGTTCGTGGTCGTTGCTAATAGAGATAAACTACAGTGGTTGACATCAGGTTGGTTACGTGCAGCAGATGTTCAACCTAGAACAAATGTTTTGTTTATCTGAATTCATGTTTCAGAGGTTAACATGACAAGAGCGTTTAGTGACGCATGAACTACGCGAGCTAAAGAAAAAAGACTTTGATAAAAAAAAATTCAATTGTATTTATTGGTCAGAGAACTGTATGAACTTTGAATCGTGAATTGATTTGCCGTGGAATATTCAAATATATTTTGGAAAAACCTGGGGTCAAAATGCTAAATTAGCATCCCTTCGTTGCTGACGTCACAATGATCTAACGAGTTGTGTTAACAATTTGTTTCCCGTATGATCACATTTATCGATACATACGTAACCATCATTGGCATATAAAACACTTCCTCGATCATAGATCACTGGTAAATCCGTTCGCAATACGTGTAAGATGCCAATTGTGTGTTCAAAATGTCTATATTCTTAAAAATGTCTAAATTTTGTGATATATTTGATCTTTATTCATACAAAAAGAAGTGAACACAGCAACGTTATCTACATAATAAAATTGAACGTCGTAATTTTGTGTGTCTTTATTTTTTGTTTATTTATTTGTGATTTGCTTGACACAAACTTTGGAAGCAGTTTTAGACATACCGTTCAGTAGAGCTTTTGTTGTAAATTGGTTGATTCTAAGACATTTTTATATGTATCGTTTTTTAGTATACCTTTTCTATTTGCCAAAAAAAGTATATTTAAAATACAATGTTCGATCATTATTGCATCTAACAATTGAGTGTTAAAATAACTCAAAACATGTAATAACTTGCAACGTTCTTATTTGGGTGGATGTATTAAGAAAATGTATGTAAGAAATGAAATGCAGGAAAGAAAATAAAAATCATCAAATTGTATATGAATATAGCACTTTTTTTACTCACCTTTGGACGACGCCCCTGATGGTAGGTACTTGATAATCAAACGCCAATGATTCTAACCGGCAAATCTTATCTTTCTGAAAGAACAATATAAAGCCAACAGACCCTAGTTTTATCATCAAATTAGATGTTTAATTTAGCTCTACAATATTATATTGAAGAACAATTTATATTACTTTGTGCAAATATGTTATGTCTTATCAATATTTGGATAATATATTTCCCTTCAACGCGTTGGCATAACGATTGCGTGTTATTTAGAGATGTGCTCATTTAATTATAAATTGGAATAATCAATGGGCCTCTCAATATTTTTTTTTTGATCTAGTATGGCCAGGCTTCCATTGCTATTATATGATAGATTGAAAATGCCAGCAAAGGCTTTTCTTTTCTTTTTTTAAAAGTGTTTCCTTCTTGTTTTAATTTCTTGACGTACATGAGATTAACTAACATTTCGTCACGATTTTCCTTTTTTGTATTGGATCATTTATTTAATTAATTGTTGTTTTTGCGTTATCATTTCTATTGACTTATTCGATAATTCATAATTCTCAGAATTATTTTGTCTTTGATAGTTTGTAAAAGAACGTCTATCATTGTTCTTGTTCGAATCATGAGAATAACCTTACGTATAGATTTAATGATTGGTTAATTAATTGATCATAATTAATACATAATTGTTTAATTAATCAGGCTACTATTTTTTTATCTATTTATTCATTAATTGATTTATTGATTAGCAAAAGTGCTCAGACCAAAGTCTATTTCTTTAAATACCTTTTTGAATAATCGAAGAGCATCCTAAATTATTTGTAAATCTCATGACAAAAACAATATCGGCTGTTTGAGTGTTGATCTATATATTTTTTTTTTGCGTCAAGTTAAATCGGAAGGATTTCTTACTAAAGTGTTATTATTTTGGTGCCCAAATAACTTTTTATACGCCATTTTATGCACACTATTTTGGAGGGATTCATGTTTTCTGATTCATAAAAAAGCTATATATGTCAATCAGTGTTATCTTGGGTTCGGCAAATTTATCAGTGACATACACAAATTAACTTATTCCATGTGTAATATCTACGGTTAAGATAACCTTGACCTGCTTAAAAATGAATAATAAATTCATCAACACAAACTGCGAACATTTCAACATAGAGAATGTTTTCATGGTTTAAGATTATGAAAATATTTCAGTATAGATTGACAAGGAAAATTGCTCTATCTGACGTAATCGTAATATTTGACAATCGATAATCTCATCCGACTGTAGTATATAGTTTGAATGAAAGTGTTTTTGAAAGCTAATCACATGTTTCTTCACAAGCAAAGTATAGCAGCTATGCAAGTGTTCACGCTCAATTTATCATATGTATCACAGTGTACACGAGCTAGGTAGAGCAAATATATAAGGGTTTAGAAAATCAAACTTATGCTATGTATCAGTGTCAACACAAACTATGTATAGGAAGTACTTAGCCTATCTGCAGGCTGAATATATAGCTACAAGTGTCCAATGTATTAATGCCTACTCAAACTAATTCAACGTAATCAAAAATCTTCAACTCAACTTAGTACTCTTAAAAGTACCAATACAATATTCTCGTTGGGCCTTTTTTTCTATCCATAACAACGCAAAAACACAGCCCGTGCAAACATTAAATAATCAGTTTCTGATCTTTAGAATCCAAAATGTAGAACGACCCACATATATCTAGCAATTAAGTAGTAATAGAAGGCCTTACATAGAATTAATACAAGGTTAAATAGGGCATGATGAGATCACCAATGTCATTATCAGTATCTGATGGTAAATGCATTCATGACGAGTAACCAAAAATCAGTATTATCGCTAGTTCTCTTATTGATCAGTTTGTGTGTTAATGTTTGCTTTGTTAATTATCTACTCATAGAGAGTAACTCGTCTGGTTACAAGGTTGGTGGTAACACTTGGTACATTTTTTTATATTTAATACTCAGAAGATGCAGATTTATAAACAAAAATAAAAAACGTATATAGGCATGAATAAATACACTCGATCATTTTCTTCTTCTTTTTATTCAACACATTCAATCTGAAGATATGAGAGGCATTTGACAAGAAATCAATATTCAATTTTGTTAACGTCGTTATCTACAAGACCTATGTGAATCAATGTTTGATAATTGTAGATGTTGAATTGATGTAAGAACATTGACTCTATTTTTGTACCACACCAGTGTCTGACGATCTTGAAATAAGTCAATGAAGAATTTACACTATTTCTTTAACTTAACATTTGTTATTAAGTAAATTTCGCGATGCATCAAAGTCTTTGAGGCCAAATGGAAAATTCTTTTATAGCATAAGCTTAACCAGTCTGAATCAACGATGTTTAGCTACTCCCCTATGTACTGTACGACTGTTATAAGAGTATTAAGTTTGTGTCCATTCGACCGTTGACATGATCAATGTTGATTCCTTTGTTTCAATTTTTAGCAAATTTTTTATTTACTTTTTTATTATCAAAATATACCATCTTATGATAAATAAATGTATGATAAAGTTTTTTCAAAATGCCTTGATTTTGCAAATTCTTTTTACCACCACAATCTCAACATCTTTGTTTGCATGATTTGATTTGAAATTTTATATTTCTTCTTTCTTTTAAGATCCTTTTATTAATATGAATGTCAAGCTCCTTTTTGTATTGTCTTTATGAATATATAAGTTCATCTTTTCAAGAACTTGGAAAATATATCAAGACTAATGACCTCAACAGAACACAACATTATTTATTTGAGGAAAGAAGCAAATTGTGAATTCTTAATGAATTAAGAATCTTAAACATACTGTCCATTGAAAAATACGTTACAAAAAAGAAACTAATGCAAAATATAATGACACGTATCGACAATATTGTAATTGAAATGTCAGTGTTATTAAGCGCTTCAAGGTTTTAAGGTTAATCAAAACAGATCAAATCGAATGGTGATATTCATTGAGCACACACTCAAGTATAAGATTACTAAAATAAGTGGCGTTACTAAAATATATAGCTGCTTATTTCAAATTACTGGAATAGTAGTTGTCAAAAATAATGAGTGGCATCGTGGTCTTATAGTAGTACGTAATCGGATTCGGCTGTGAGTGTACCAAGCGGATCCCAAAAAGACGAACGACGATGCCTACTATTTGATTGCCCCATGTTTTTCGAGGTATTTCAATTCAAAAACTTCCGACACATTTTAAATAGAATGTTATAATTATTGACTTCTGTAAAACGCAAAATAATCAGTTTAAAGGAAAGAGACTGCAGCTTATTTCTTCATTATATGATGACATTAAGTATCTTAAAGTGGCTGTATAATGACATAATTCAAGGGACATAACAAAAGGGAAACTTGTCTGTAAACGAATCAACATTTGTGTCCTTGAAATGTCAGTCTAATGAAGCCCTTCAAGTACTAAGCTGATCAAAACTGATCGAATAGAAATATTGACATTCATTGAGTACACACTCGATTATGTGATTTCTAAAAAAAAAGAGTGACAAAACCAAAATCCAAAGCTACTTATCTCAAATCGAATAGTAGTTGTTACAAATAATGAGTGACATCGTGTCCTAGTTGTAGGTAATCGGATTTGAATGTGTGTGGTCCCGTTCTTCTAGTCTCACCACTTTACAAAAATAATAACAGACACAGGGACTTAAATAGGCACACACAAACAAAAACACATATAAAAACAAGGATACTATCGAACCATAAGAATTCATGTACAGTTATTCTTATCACAAGAGGTATAGTTGTTATTCGGACCATCCTGCTAAGATGATTCATCTTAGATATACTGAATGAATATAGAATGATTATAAATCACAGTTGTAAAAGAAAATACAGCTGGCTGAAGAATTCTGATTTCAACACACTTTGTAACTCATGCAATATTTCATGTTTAACGCTGTACAAATATTAATACTATTATTTTCTAAAATTGCCTGTTAAGATGTTTACATGTCTCCGTTTGCTCTGCAATATGACTGCCTTTGATTCAAATATTTAACGTTTTTAATATCAAAGCCATTAAAACCTGCAATATTTCATGTTTGATCATGGCATTCAGACATTTTTATGGAAGGGTTTAAAGTTTGTAGATATAATGTGACAGAAATTTGTATACGCATTATCCTATGCTTAATTTCTATAGTAAAAAATGTTTTCACAAATTGAAATATATAATCATTTTATTAATTTGTTTTAGATTTTGAGAGAGAAAACTGGGCTCGTATATACTTAATAGTCAAGTAACTCAATTTGATCAATGTATTCAACCCCAGAAAATAAGAAGTGATAAATATGTTTGGATTGGTTGTGATATCAGAGAGTTTTAATTCAGCTTTTTAAATAATTAAGCAAAAAAGATCTTGACTTACAGGGTTATTGAAATTCATGCGTAATATGTGTGATTGTAGTTATGATGTATGTCGAAATACTAGAGCAAGATTAATAGCCGAAGAGCAAACGAATCAATGTCTTCATAGAAGCAATGAAGTCAAATAAACCCGTGAAATTTCAGATATGGCGAGGTTTATAATAACGCGATGTCAGTTGCGAGAGAAGATCTGAAGAGGTATATCAAAGGCAATATTCAGTTTCATTTCTACTATAGTTGGACAGGGGTCAGTCCAAGGTTTACAGATTAATGACAAACCATCTCAGATCAACCCATGGGAGAGGATATCGGTTAAGCAACAGTGAAGAAGAGTCTTGAGTATGACATTTATGTTGTTTGAAATAAATGGATATGTCAAACAGAATGACACATGATATAAGACAGTATGACGGTCAAGCGTTTTATTCTATTCTTTCAAGAAAAACGAAAGAAAATTCATCTTCTGAGCATGAAACGAAATATATACTGTAGGGAAATCTATATAGAACTTTGTATTAAGATACAGCCATTTACATTTTCAAAGAATTGAATTGTTAGCCTAAAGAGTAAAGCTTATTTTGCGAAAATAATAAGTTCCTGTATTTGCAATAATATCTAATCTAGATGGCCACATTGGGCTTGTATCGTGCCTTTCTTGTCCAAGTTCATTTGTTTTTATATATCAATCCATTTGTATAAATTACAGAGTACCCTTTAAATCCGGATAGTCGCCACCCTCCGAGTAACTAAAAATCTGTCCTCTCAGTTTTATCTAAAACAAGTTGTCTTCGATCAAGTTGGTTAAGTGCAAACGAAATAAACAAACTGCTCGATTTTCAAAGAAGTTGAGCAAAACCGCATGGTGTCCATTGGGATTTTTTTTTCATTTCCCACGCGCGTTGATAAAATGGTTAGTTGGATGAGATTCTTACTGAATCAACAGTAATTTGTTTATCAGAATGACTTGGGAATGAACATCGTCTCCAGAAGAAATAATTTTGGGCATTTTCCTTTTTTACACCAATTGGCCCATAAAACGGGTCAAACTGTGGAATGTTATAAAAGGGCTAGGTCTAACTGCTATGGATTAAGGATATAAAACAGTGTATACAATATGTATTATCCGAGTCTGACTTGGCGCTTGTCTTCAATATATCTAGTTGTTTTTAACTTACCTCTAAAACTTGATATCTTACTTCCATAAATCGTACTAAATACTTTACGACCGGTTGTATTCACAAACTTGCCTAATATTAGTGATCTTTATTTTAGTATTTCTTTACATTTCGTATACTACAATTCAGAAATCAGTTTTCTTTTTAAACATAATTAATCTCCTTATCACAAGATATGCTGGACATAACAGTGTTGATGCTTTAAGGTATCAGTCATGACCCAAAATAACAATTTCGTTTGGAGAATTTTTTTATGACCCAATTTCGATCTGAACAAGTTTCAGAGAAAATAATACACAGTTAAGAGTTGACACAAGTTCACAACTGGCGCAATTTTTTAAATGAACAACTGTTGTTATTTTTTGCTGCCTATGTTTACAGTTTTGGATTAACACACTAGCACTGATTGAACTTCTTACACTGAGGTCAGAATATTTGAAGCAATCTCACAATCATGTCTGATACAGTATCTCTCTCTCCAAACTGCAGGAATAACAAAATTGTCAAACTTCTTTAATTTATGTCTCAAAGTTATCATGAACCTTAACCCATGTAGATTGACAACCATACAACAAACTTTGTCTAGACTTAGTGCTTTTGTCTTGTTTAATTTTCTTTGGTTTAATGTTTGTGAAATCAGTATTTTTATGAATTTATATCAATTTAATACATGTGATGTTGAAATGTAAAACTCATAATATATGTGTTTTTTGTGTCTCTTGGCCCTAAAAGGCTTTGATTAGAGTTTGGATAGCTATACATCGAAATGGTAACCATGCTTAAATTTATGATTGGATGCAACATTTTCATTGTTGTCGTTGTTGTTGCCGTTTATTTAGTTGCGCCATTTTCCAATCTTTTTAAATGGTGTCAGAGTTCATCTGATATCTAGACAGATAAAGATGTCTGCATTTTGTTGCAAAGTCAAGGTATAATAATCTTATCGTGTGTACTGTATAGGGACGTGAGAGCGTATAACTCTAAATGAGAATTAATGACAGATTTGATTTTAACAGTGCTAAGGGATTCCTATATAGGAATCATCGTATTGGCCACGTTTTAGGAAACAATATAACTGTACAACTTGGTGACTGATGAATTTCATGTATATAACCGTTGCTTAACAACAAATAACAACGATAAAATACCATGCCCGATTTAGAACACTTGGCTATGATTATTGATGGACGTCGCAAACAAACAAATCTAATGAAAACTTGAAGGAGGAAAATTACGGTTCAAATAAGTCTCTCACACATACTTGGGAAAGTCTGGCACTGTTTTTTTTTAGGAAAGACAGAAATTGAGATCTTTCGATGACGTCATCTGCGCCATTGGGCATAAGAAAAGAATGATGATGATAACCCGTATGCTTACATTTATCTATATAATACAATTGGACGTCTTATTATGTTTTGTGTCTTTATTAATGTATTTATTTATGTGTGTGCATGCCTCGCTATAATAGCTACAGTTTTACTTAATTGACCTAAAACCTTGGCATATTTTGACATACTGGGACGTTAATTTAAGATTTTGGTGTAAATTGGTACATCCTTAGACATTTAATCTGTATTGTCTTTGAATATTTATTTTCTCAGTACGCATCTTCAATTCCTAAAACCTTGATTTGCTGAAAATGTTGCGATTTCTACCCGGATTTAATTTATTTCAATGTTTTGACTTCCCTAAAGAAAATGATTTTAAAAACATTTTTAAGTTGAATTTTGTAACCTCAAATGTTAAACATTAGATTTATGTTTTACTCTTTTCGCCGTGCGCAGCAATTGAATAAACTACAGTACAAATATTATTTATATTTATATTAAAATCAATGTTACAGCCTTCGTCATGTTACCCGTTATCAACTGTCTCTTTAACAAAGTTACGATTGTTTCTATAACTGTCTGAAAACAAAGTTCAACACCAAGACTGTTGTCATTCTATCAATATTATATGAACAGGTTGTTATAACAGTTGAAAGATGAAGCATCGAGCAAACATTCTATTGTTGGACTACCGTCAAAAAAGCATTGATCATGTAAATAACACATAATCAAACACTTTCCCGTGTTCTGACAATTCGTTTTGTTAGACAATTCACTCGGCATAAACACATGAAATATGATCTTTTATTATCGTGAAAGAATGAATTATCTAATATGAGTGCATTTATATTAAAATCTGTTGATATTCTTTCTTTAAATCGAAATGAATCTATTACATAATCATGCACATTTTAGCTTGATTTTCTTGCATTTAGATTACATGTTTATGTGTCCAAATGGTATCGTTGGTATATGTTAAAAGCATTGATGATCTAAGCTCGAGATCTTTTCTAAAAATCGACGATATTTTTGTTATGCAAAACACGATGATGATGAATGAACTTTTGGAAAAAGAATTAGAAGCTTGATGTACATGTTTTTTTGGTCTCGAGCTGAGGTCTTTTCTTTAGTTTACATGAATTGTTAAGTGTGGTTGGTGTGGCCCTGCAATATGTTCTACTTGCCTATAACTTATATCAATGTATTAACCCTGTGTCACCTTCGAAGTATGAAAAGCATAGAACCTTTGTAATAAATAAAATAAGAAGAAGACGTATGTTCTGGAACATTCAGAATGCCCTCCAGAACTAAAGATATATAATAATGTCTAAAGAGTTAATTAACATGGTATTAATTAAGATGCATCCTAGATACCTTAGATAACAAAAGTAAATCCGATCAAACATAAACTGTTACAAAACATCACTCTTAATGTAAGAAAACATATTTCCAAACCACGAAGCTTGTTGTATTTCTATGTTTTAAAGTAAATAACGTTCTATGTTTTATGATATTTCATTTATCCAAAATGGAGTCTAGTTTTATGAAAGTGCATGAAAATGCGTGTATAATTGACTTTCACTTATATGTATTTTAGTGTCAATAACTTAACATTACTGTGTCCATTAAATACCAAAGTTAAATGAAGTTGAGGTAGATAAGAACATATTTTTAAAGGGGAAGACAAGGCTTTTTGTATTTGCTGTCATTCGCACTATGTCGGTTTATGAAATAAAAGCATTGTTGAGTAAAAAGTATATACTGAGATAATATCATGAACCAAAGATTATTAGATAGAATGTAAAATGAAAAACTTACAGAGTTAAAAAAAATATATTTTGAATTATTGCTTTGTACGGAAATAAATCATTTACAAGAATGCAATGTCGTCAAAATGTGCCACTCTTGAGATTCTCGCAATTTGTGTTTTCTATAAGGACTGTAAGGTTACTGCCATTAGCAGCAAACTCAGCAAATTGGAATTGTCCTTTTGACATATAGAACTAATTAACGAGCTTGTATTCCGACTGGTCAAGTTGATCTATGAACTGAATTGACCCTAGTTACAAACTTTGTTCTCTAATCAACAAGGATGATAAATCCCATAGGCGTCAAAGTGATCAGTGTTGGGCCATGCACTCATGACGTCTTTGTTTGTCTCAATTCATTTAAATCTTGACTTTTTCCAAAGAGCTTCATTGATTTTCAGGCCAAATGAGTACGAATTGCTACTGGGAAGCAGTATTAGTTATGTGCCTCTTATTTTTCTGGTTTCAAGTTCCCCATTCAGACAACCGTCATCGTGTTGTAGAATAAAGTCACACAAAATTACTACCAAGACCTCTGACCTCTTAACAATAGATGTAATGATATAGTCCCAAATGATAACGCCACCAATTGGCATGCAAAACCCAAACTACCTCATAGTGCTGTCGTATGCTAACAATCTTTATACAGCTATGTTGAATGGTAATTCATAGTGCAGTGATTGAATTACCTTCTTCATAATTACTCCGGTAATTCATAGTGTAATAACAATGTCAGATTTCTACTCTTATAAAGCTGAATGGTAAACGATTTGTTTTGGAGAAAGATTAGGTAGACCACAAAATGCCACAGAAGTGATATGATGAACAGCTTTTTTAAAGACATTTTAAGATCAATTTATAGTTCAGGATAAATCGATAGCAGATGTTTTCGTGACTTATTTATCGGTATATCTCATTTACCAATTGTCGAATAGACTGACTCAAACTGCATACATTTTTAATGACATAACAAGGGACAATATGACTACACTTAAGAAATTTTTAAAAATGATAAACAATAAGTTTATTTAAGAGTTTTTAAAGTTGAGTAGCGTGTGTTCGTGATTCGTGTTTGTTGCTTAGAGAACCCCTGAGCTGAAGAAGAATTTGATTTATTTTTGAAGATGTCCATTATATTAATTATTAAAATAAATTGTATAAATTTTGAATCATCAATTGACTTGTCATAAAATTTTAACAATTATTTTGGTTAAACCTGGGGTCAAAATCCTAAATTAGCATCCTTTTGTTGATGTCCAAATTGAGAGAAGATAGAACATTTTTTACTCAACTGGGGGCTACGCACTTGATGGTAGGTACTTGTTAATCAAACGCCGATTATTTTAACCGGCAAATCATATCTTTCAGAATTATCTATTTTGAAGTTTAAGTTTAGAAAGTCTAATTATAAATAAAGATAAAGTTGCAAAGGAAATGCAAGTCGACAAAGAACAATTATGGTTTTACAACGATATTTAATGTTTATAAATCGGAAAATAGAACAATATAACGCCAACGGACCCTAGTGGCAGTAACTGCAAGTTTTTAGTTTCATCATCAAATTAGATGTATGATTTAGCTCTACAAATCATGCTGTTAATATCATATTGGAGAAGGATTAATATTACTTTGTGCAAATAATCTTATCAATATTTGGATAATATATTTCCCTTCAACGCATTGGCATAACAATTGCGTGTTATATAGAGATGCGCTATCTTATTTAATTATAAATTGGAATAATCAATGGCTTCTCAATATTTTTTATGATCTATTATGTTCAGGCTTCCATTGCTATTATATGATATATTGAAAATGCCAGCAAAGGCTTTTATTTTTTCGAAGATTTCCGTTCCCGTTTCAATCACTTGACCAAAATGAGGGTAACTGACTTTCGTCAAGGTTTTTCTTTTTGGCGTTGGGGTCATTAATTTAATAAATTGTTTTTTTCTACTTTATAATTTCTATTGCCATATTCGATGATTCATAATTCTGAAAATAATTTAAATTAAATAATCAATTTATTTATTTTTTCATTTAATTATTCATTAATTGATCTATTGATTTATTGATTGGCAGACCAAAGTCGATTTCTTTTAAATATCTTTCTTGAATAATTGAAGTGCATCCTAAAAATGTTTGTAAATCGTATGACGAAAACACAATCGGCTGTTTGAGTGTTGATCTATATTTTTTCTATGTTGGCGTCAATTCTTCTTGTTTTCAATCATTTGCTTTAACCTCGAATGAAGTCAACTGTTGTTCACTTAATTTTGCGTTAGCGTACTGCTTTTAACACACTCATGGTTTTTGCCGAACACATCTTTTGCTTAACACATGTTTTGCGTAAACACTTTGGTGCTCCCCTTCGCCCAGAGGGCAGACGCTATTCGTATTCAGAAGTACTCTTTTTATTTAGACTGTCAGAGTGTGGCAGTGTTTTGGGTAGGAGATTTCTTTTGAATTTTGCCTGCATATTACTCTGAGCAACCACGCAGTACTAGATACGTGATCCTGCCTACCAAGGATCGTAGACATGCAGTACTTATAATGAAATCTGTTTGCACGAGCGGTATGCACCATTAACATTTCAGGATAGCTTTACCCATTTTCTTCCCTTGCAAAATGTGTGCATTGAGGGGGTCGAACCCGCAACATTTTTCTAGCCACCACCTCAAGGGATCAAATACCACTCTAAAGATCGGGTGGCTAGACCACTTGGCCATCCTGACCAGCGTCAAGTTAGATCGAAATGATTTCCTACTAAGGTTGTACTTTGTTTGTGCTCAAATTTCTTTTCATATGCCTTTTTATGCACATTATTTTTGAGGGGCTTCATGTATTTGGCTTCATAGACTATCGTGTCCATAAGTTTCATCTTGGGTTCAACAAATATATCACTGGACATACAAAATATTAAATTATTCTATCTGTATGTTACGGTTAAGTTAACCCTCGACCTGCATATGCCTCAAAATGAATAATAAATTCATCAACACAAACTGCCAACATTTTCAAGATTATGAATGATTGCATTGTATATTATGAAAATATTACATTATAGACTATCAAGGAATATTGCTCTATCTGACCTATTCGTAATATTTAACAATCAATTATCTCACCAGACGGTAGTCTATAGTTTGTATTAAAGTGTTTGTGAAAGCTGAGCTTATCCTATGTGTAGCAAATATGCAAGTGTACAAGCTCAATTCATTCCATATCAGTGCCTACGCAAGCTAGGTAGAGAAAATATATAAGGTTCTATAAAATCTTAACTGTTGCTATGTATCAGTGTCAACGCAAACTATGTATAGGAAGTATATGGTGTATCTGCAAGCTTAATCTATAGTCAAGTGTCCAATGTATCATTGCATATACAACCTAACTCAACATATGAGAAAATCTTCAAACTCGCTTAGTCCTCTTACAAGTACCAATACAATATTCACATACGCAATGTATTTATACCTTTAAAAACGGAAAACACAGCCTATGTATGTATTATATGGTCAGTTCTTGATTTGTATCAATCCAAGATGTAGAACGACCCAGATAAATATAGCAATTAAATATCAAGGGAAGGCTTTACATACAAATAATTGTCGGACGTGAAGAGATCATCAATGTTAGTATTAGTATCTGATGGTGAATGCATTCATGTCGAGTAACCAGCGTTATTGCTAGTGCTCTTATTAAACAGTTTGTCTGTAAATGTTTACTTTTTTCATTATTTAATCATAGGCAGTAACTAGTCTGGTTACAAGGTTAGTAATTACACTTGGTACGTTTTTATATAGTTAATAGTCAGAACAAGTAGAGAAGTTGCAGATTTATAAACGAAAATAACAAACTTATAAAGGCATGATTTATCGTAGTAAATACACTCAATCTTCTTCTTCTTTTCGTTCGTCACATTCAATCTTATGATATGGGAGGCATTTCAACAAGAAATCAATACTCAATTTTGTTAACGTCGTTATCTACAAAAGATCATGACACCACCTTAATCTGTCTGAGTCAACGATGTTCAGCTACTCCCCATTGTACTGTAAGACTGTTTTAAGAGTCTTTGGTTTGAGTCTATTTGAGAACACTTTATAGTTGAAATTATAGATGTTGATTTCTTTGTGTAAAACTGAAATTAAATGTTTAACTAAACTTTTGATTATAAAAATGCACCATCTTATGATAAACAAATTATAACGCTATTCTAAATGCAATAATTTAGCTCACACTTATTTGCCACTAAATCTCAACTTCTTTGTTATAAACTTTGATTGAAATTTCATCTTTATTCATTCTTGTGAGCTGTGGATGCTTTTATAATTAGTTTAAATGCTCAGCTCCTTTTACTATTTTTGTTTTTTTAAAACATTATTAAATTATTTACTGCATAAACTCAAACACATAATATGTTTTCTATCATAAAAGTTAATGTTATATAAATGACCTCTAAAGAATGGAAAATTACTAATTTAAGGAAGAGGCTAATTGCAACGTTTTAATGATATCATGAAAGAATTTAGAATCTTAAAGGTTCTATCTATTGAAATAATCTCAAAGGCGTAACAAAAGGGAAACTAATCTGTGCATGTATCGACAGTATAGCCATTGACACGTTAATTTAGGGCTTCAAGCACTAAGGATGATCAAAATCGAAATGGTGACTTTCTTTAAGCATGCACTCGATTATGTTTATATTACTGGAGGGATAGTGGTGTAACTAAAATATAAAGCTACTTAATTCAATCTTCTGGAAGTTGTCAGATATAATGAGTGGCATCGTAGTCTTATAGTAGTTTCAAGTTTCAAGTTTTTATTCGCTCAAGTACAATGTACATAAGAGGATACAAGCAAACAATTTGAAAAATATTCGATCAAAAATGGTAATCTTATACATTTACAAAACATTGAAGTATGTTGGCTTAAGTAATCGGATTGGGTGTGAGTGCACCAAGATGTATCCCAAAAAGACGTATTGAAGTGAAGGTTATAATTAATAACCTCTTTAGATCGGAAAATAAATAATTTGGGGAAAGAATCTAATGTTTATTTCTTAATCATATAATGAAATAATAAATGGAGGAAATTAGTTTGTACACGTATCAACATGACTGCCATTTAAATGTCGTGTTATTAAGCGCTTCAAGCACTAAGGATGATCAAAACTGATCGAATGGAAATAATGACATTCATTGAGCACATACTCGAGTATGTGAGTACTAGAAGAAAAGTGATGAAAACAAAATCCCAAGCTACTTAACTCAAAATCGAATAGTACTTGTTAGAAATAATGAGTGGCGTCGTGGCCTAGTGGTAGGTAATCGGATTTGGATCTGTGTTGTCCCTTTCTATAGTCTCACGACTTTACAAAAATAGTTACAGTCACACGCACGCATTTACGCACTCACTTATAAAGAGACATGAACACACAAGAAGGCGCACACATACTAATTAAATTTAAATCACTTACGAACCATAAGATCGTATTTACAGTCATTCATTGCAGTTATTCTGTTCACGTTACTTTGTTATTCATCTAAGTATAAAGATTAATACAAGAAGTTTATAAATCTCGATGTTATATATACAGCTAACTGGAGATATCTTTCTTATTTTACATGGTTTTCTAACTCATGCAATATTTCATGTCTAACGCAGTATGAATCTAAATAATATTGGAAATTTATAATCATTTTTATTTGTTTTTCATGAGATTTCTATAGAGAAAACTGTACTCATATATACTTCATATTCAAGACATGCAATTTGATCAATGTATGCAATTTCATGCAATACGGGAACGAGATTATAAATATGTTTGGGTTGGTTGTGATACCAGTAAGATTTCAAGATTTCAAACAACAAAGGATCAAAAATCATACATCGTTTCAAGGGTATATAATTCTTAAGAATTAAAACGCAATAATTACAAAGAGAAAAATTAAGAAAACATATACAACATACGCGTAGAGTAGTGATTTAGCTTTTGAAATAATTAAGCAAAAAAGAACTTGACTTAAAGGGTTGATGAAAATTTTACAAGCGTTGTTCGTGTGATTGTAGTGATTATGTCTATCGTAATATCATGGCAAGACTAATAGTGGCAGATAAAAAATCAATGGGATATAAACAAAAAAACGTTCTCTATAAGCAATGAAGGCAAAAACACCCGAGATGTTTCAGATATGGCGAGATGTATAATAACGCGATGCCAGTCAAGGAAAAGATGTGAAGAGGTATATCAAAGGCAATATTCAGTTTCATTTCTAATATCGTTGGACAGGGGTCAGTCCAAGGTTTGCAAATTAATGACAAAACCCCTGAGTCCAACCCATGGGGAAGGATATCGGTTAACCAGCAGTGAGGCCAAGTCATGAGTACGACATTAATGTTGTTTGTAGTAAATGGGTATGACAAGCAAAATGATACATAAGGTAGAGTGACAGCGCTCATCATTCTATTCTTGCAATAATTAGGATGACCAAAAATGATCTCCAAAAATCTATAACAATAAATACTGAATTGTATGCTTGCTTGCTTGGTTGGTTACTTTCTTGCACTTCTATAATCTCCGAAGTCTCTGAGAGAGAGAGAAAGAAAGAGAGAGAGAGAGAGAGAGAGAGAGAGAGAG
>JAUUEB010483182.1:5397-30248 GCA_032362205.1 Clione limacina | reverse complement strand
GTGTATGTGTGTATAACATTGTGAACATTATCATTTGTGATCTATGATTCATTTGAAATAAAAGCTTGATTTTTTTGGTACTGTTTTTGTGCTTGTTTCACATAATTATGATACCTATATTTCTGTATCTGTTTTTTTGCATTGTGTTCTATTTAACTTGGGTACCCTATCAGAAATGACAATGTCGGTTTTTTATCCTCACGATAAACAGCTTATTATTACACCATTTGCACATGGAATAATGGCAGACATCGGTGCGGTGCATGACGTATGATGAAGCGGTTGATTGCAGCCGTAGGTGGTCAGTGGTCAGTGTGCTGTTAGGTCACACCGGTCCGCTGTGCTACTGTATAGGTCTAGACGTCTATTCAGCCAATCCCTGGTCAACGTTCGAACCGCTTATTTGATCTGAAGGATTAAATCTGTCTGATTAATTAAAGAGACAAGGCATTAAAACCTAAATGTTTTCACATGAGCAGGGAACAGTAGGCAAGGGGTCTTGTATGTCAATTATATGTCAATGTTAAATTCCTTGACATAGCTGCTTAATGCCACACACGTACATTATGTCACGTCAATGAAGGCCATAATGATAATCGAGAACACTTCAATAATAAAATATTTAAATGAATATCTCAATAGAATAAATGTCTTTTTTATTTTTTAGACTGATTACTGTCACAGCTGATCAAACTGATATTTTATGTCGGAGAAATGTTCTTGAAATAATTGGATATAATTTTGTATTTACGAGAAAGAATCGATAATAGAAACCTAATACGCGTAACACAGTTGAAGGAACAAATTTGAATAATCAGAGAACGGAAGTAAGAATTTCTAAAACTGTGCTACTGTATCATCACACCTTGGTCTAGACGTCTATTCAGCCAATCACTGGTCAACGTTCGAACCGCTTATTTGATCTGAAGGATTAAATCTGTCTGATTAATTAAAGATTTATGGGAGATAAAGTGATTTTGAACTTGAATGAAACGTGTCCTTTTTTCCAGTTTTTTAAGCGGGAATGTTTTTGTGGTCACTAGATAGAATGTTGACTGAATGTTAAATAAATAAAGAAAAATCTTTAGTAAAAATGAAATTAACAAATATTTATCTGTAGACACGGTGTCGCTAGATAATCCCTTTGATCTGAAGGATTAGATGAACCACGCTGACCGATCCGCATAATACCTTCGTGTACCGGAAGTGGTGACGTCAGCACATGTTCCACGTGGGCCCGTCAAAAGTGGGCATGTTTTGGACCATTGTTCTTCGTGGTGTTAGAAGGGGCGGAGTTTGGTGATTTTTACTTCAAATAATTGACTCGAGATTATCTCCTACTTGGATTATACATTTAAGTATTAGAAGGTTGTGTCGCGGTTGAAAAAGTTATAACATTTTCAGTGGATTGGATATTACTGTGTAAAAAGTGTATTTTCAAACTATTGCCGGTGGAGTGGATTTCCATATCATACTGTTGTAAAATGGAGCTATAAGATCAGTTTTTTTCACTTGTAGATGATTATGTAAATAAATTGCCTGAGAAGAAGAGAGGTCCATTTTCTATCCGTGCTGAAAACTACGACCGTATAGCTGCAGCCCTCAGATTAAGAAAAGGCGAATCTTGTGATGACGGGCCTAAATTTAAGCACTGGGCAACAAAGAATTTCAAGCTCGTGACAATTGGTGAAATTGATTATGTCTACGACAAAGACCTCAACTTACCAGTCGCCAAACATGAGGAGCTGTTTGACATCAAACAGAGGTAAGTAATCAATATAAAACATTACACCAATAATCTTACGATATTTAATAGGTATTGTCGGTCTGTCTATCCGTTTTGTTTGTTTGTCTGCTTGATTTGTTAATTTTCTACTTTTGAAGCCGGATTACAATGAACATCGGCATGATTATTGTCTGACCAATATATTGTGTCATTAATACCAAGTAGAATTGGAGCTTTTGCAGGGCCCATGCACTTGTTTCAAAACAAGTTGTTGACATGATACTTCTCATTTGTGTGCCATTTCTTTTTCGGAAATATTAAGAACAGAGTGTTTCTTATGTCGTCTTAATAATATCAAAAGACAGAAAATAGTCATAAAGACTCAATTGTTAAAGACCAAAAGTATTTTTACCATGTTAAAGATAAACTGCAATGTGGTTTGTCTTAATCACATTTAGAAATGCCTCATACCACTTTCCGTGAGAATATTGAGCTTTGAGCATCGTTATCAGAACTAAAATTATATTTTGCTGTTACCAGTAAAGTTGTCTCTCATAATGGGCAAATTCAAGTCATCATTCGATGTCCTAGTACAATGGGATTTAAATGTTACTCTCCTGATGGGGTGATTCGTTACAAATTATCTGTCGATGAAGAATGGAACATTGTGCATAAAACAAAATCTCATGAACTTAGGACTACTGGAACTGTCATTACTTTGTCACCAGGCGTGTAGCCAGGGGGACATGGGGAAAAGTCCCCCATTTGAGATCCAAAACGCTCTAAATTTGCACAATGTTTAACTAATCTCAGTTTTACGACTCTCTACTTCATTAACGTGTTGACGTGTTTATTATGTTTTTAATATAAGCATGTTTACAAAAACATAATATTTTCTGTGAGTGGATTATCTTTTATTTTGAAAATAGATATCAATTTAACTTAGCTGTGTGACTTCAACTTGGATTTATAACTTCGATGACTGTTGAGAGTTATTAGCATTATTACAAATATTAGCAGTTATCAATTGTTGAAATATAATAAAGTGAAAAAGGCGCCCAGCGGAAAGCCCATCATGTCAAGCAGATTTCTCCAGAGGCTTCAAATGGATTTAATCGACTTTACCAGTATCCCAGACGGTGATATGAAATGGATTCTGCACTTGCGTGACCACTTCAGTAAATTTAGTTGGACCTATCCTCTACCATCAAAACAAGCGCTTGGAGTAGCTATAAAGCTCAAGACAACCTTTTGTCAGTTTGGGCCTCCTGAAATCTTACAGGTAATTTAGTAATGGCATTAATTGTTATTTTCGATGGCATTTTCAATTATTTATTGTTGTCTATTTTTTCTTTTTGGACCGCTCCTTGATCATAGGCTGAAGGGGGGAACTCCTGAAGCCTGAAAGGATGTCCTCTGTTTTCACTTTTCCGTCTGTCTGTCTGTCTGTGTACAGCCTGCAGGTCACACCGCTTGAGCTAGAAACTTATCCTATTACATGAGAGGCCCTTAGGACATAAGGAAAAAAGTTTTTTTTCCGTTTTTCAAAATTTTAAGTTCAGGCTTTTTGGGGCTTTTCAATATCATCATCATGAAAACTCTAAAACCGGTGCATAATTAAGATAATATGGTAATTTGTTATTGTGTATTACTGTCTTAATTTATGATATTTACTTCCTTAGAGTGACAACGGCCCTGAGTTTGTTGCAAGTGTCATCAAGGAGCTGGTTGCACGATGGCCAGGGACCAAGATAATTCGTTGTCGTCCAAGCCACCAACAGTCACAAGGTGCAGTGGAGAGGGGCAATCAAAATTTGGAAATTGGGTATGATTCACTGAGGCGATCAGTTTGGTATTTAGATCGTCATAATCGGTCAACAAACAAAAAAGTTGTGACGTTTTGAATTTTTATAATGTAAAAAAAACACTTTGTGACGACAAAAGGTGTCTGAGATTATAGTGGACAGACAGGCAGACAAACAAACAGACAGACAACATTCCTAAAATATATAGTAGATAAATTCTTTCGAATGCTGTAAGATGATTAGTGTTCAGATCTTCTTATCATACATTTCATACTTATTTTTCGATTAAAACAACAATTAACAACGTCTAAACGTTGTTCTAAATGTTTATATTGTTACATTCCTTTTCCAAATGGCCACCTTGGTGTCTTAATTTACAATTATTTTTATTGAAGATCAAAGGTGTGACGTCAAAATAGTGCCCTTTGTCTTACTTTTCTATTTAGAAATGCACTTAAAAATATTTTTCCGCTCGTAAGTGAGTTACTTTTTTTCTAATTACATGTATGTTCAATATGTACAATATGTGCAATTTTAACTAGATTAACAAGAAGCAAACACACATTTACACCTGAAAAAATAACGTTTTCTAACATTGCGTGATTGGGACTTTAGGCCGCTTAGATTGAAAACGTACACTTCCTCAAACACCACACTAAAACATATACCTTTTTGTATTTGCTCTCATTTGATAGCTATCTATCGTAATTTAACAAATAATGTAGTTTTCAAAATCCGATAAGTGACATTTTAAGCTGCAAAAAACCGCATCAAATTATATCAAGGCATTATCTGGTTATTCGTCATCAAAGACGTGCAATGTTTCGCGGACACACTGTATGGTCACGTCTTTGGACGTCTCGAGGAATCAACCGGAGAAGACAACTCCTACCAGAAGGTAGTTTGATTTCCCGGTGGGTGCTACAATTCACACCTTTGCTCCAGACATGTCAGCAAGTCTGGAAAATCAACCGTGCGATGTACATTGCACGAATAACGCACCATCTGGGGATGACCGGGCATGCCCGTTCCTACTAGTAGATGGCTAGATCCCACGGTTTACTAATCTCTCCCTCTACTGTGACGTATATATTGCAAGGTTATATGGCACGAATCTAAGATACATAAGTGTACTTATGGACTAGGTAGTAGGCAACCGTCTTCGTAATACATTGGTAAATGTCCATTTGAAGTAATCACCTTTTAGGCACCTCTTGGTGTGGCTGATTAAAACAATGTTTACGTGGCAATCACGACCACAATGATTGAAGATAAAGTTTGATCTAGGTTGAGGTTTTGTCTCTCCTTTCTCTTTTGTTTTGTTTTTCTTTTAGCTCAGTTTTGCGGGTCTCTGGACTGTGGTACGCCATATGCTCCTGTTCTTTGCGAGGCATTCCAAAGATTTTTGATCAATTTCAACTTTTTCAATGACCCGCTTTACAAAATCTTGAAGAAGTGGGCGTCCAACAGGTCGCTTTCCCTCTTGAAGTTGACCAAACATTATGTCCTTTTGGATGTGACCATCTTCCATCCTTCTGACATGGCCAATTCAGTGGAGGCGGCGCTTGCTGAGTAGCAGATGTATACTTAAGAGGAGAGATTTTCTAGCACTGCAAGTGTGGAAGCTGTCCAAGCGGTTCTCTTGGTGTGCGTTTGTCTCCCATGACTCATTTCCGTAGAGAAGAGTGCTGAGAACACAATCCTTGTAAACTTTCATCTGTGTGATCTTTGTCACTTGGTTGTTTTCCCAGACTTTCTTGTTGTGCTGAGCCATTACTCCAGCAGCCCTGGCGATTCTCCTGGATATCTCTGAGTTGGGTGAGATGTTTAAGGAGATAGTAGAGCTGAGATAAGTGGAGTCGTCAACGGCTTCCACGACTTGATTGTCTAGGAACAGATTTGGCTTTGAGGGGAAATTTTGACCCAAAACCCGTGTCCCCTTCATGCTAATGGTCAAATCAAATTGCTAACTATTGTGAACATGTTGTGGTCTCATCGTGAAATATAAAAATCTGAAATCTTGCACAAAGCTCTTTTAGGGACTTTCTAAACATAACGTTCTCAACTTTTTGAAAAATATTTTTTGATAGAGTAATGGCCCTTGTGAATGGGAAATTTATGCGCATAAAATTTGACCTTGAAGTAGTTATCCGAGACAACGCCGGGTTAACGTGTTTGTAGTCAAATGAAATGCTCGGGAAAAAGAACAAAAGAATTGAGTATGCGTAGCGATCTAAAATTATCGTATACATTACAGTTGTATAACTTAATGAAGTTTATATTGCAAATGATTGTATGAAAATATATTGAAAACAAAGAAAACACCAGAGCAAAATTAAGTCTATCGCTTCTATTGGACAAGAATGTATAATTGATTTATATCTGTAACTTGACGTGAAGTAAGCAAATGAATTAATCAGGAGTCTATTGATGTTGTAATTCCTTGATATCTAATAAAAAGAGGAGAATAACAGTAAATACATTTTTTTTCGAAGTTGTCTGGACACATGGGGCCGTACATTTACATATTGCCAGTTGCTGGACAGACAGCAGAATTAATTTTGTAATCTAAATAATTCATTTTTTTACAGCGACAGTAGTGAGATCAGTGAGTTCAATGCATTTTTAAGCTGGTATATTTTACGTTTGACAAAGCCGGTGTAATAATCATCATATACGGTTAGCCGTAATTACGATATAAACATAGCCACCCAACATAGCCGTTATGATAATCGTTCGATACGGTCGTGTACGTATAAATAAAATAACTTTATTGATATATATTTAAATATTACGTCATAACATTTCTTTTGACGAAGCTTCTTTCGGATAAACATGTAGAAAACACATATGTTTATAATTCAGTGGTCTGGGGCCAAACCTTGCAATTTTGGGGATCGAGTTGTTTTGTTGTTGATTCTTGTTTCGAACGGCTCATTGAGTGATTAAACGTTGTTTTAACAAAGTTCGTTCAAAACTTTATCTTTTAAATTGAAAGGTTCAATAATAATTATATAAGGGACAGCGCTTGACTATCAACAATACGACAAGAGAAGAGACAACTTAGTAGGAGAGTGGTATCGACTTCTACCTTTGGTATTCAAGGCCAGGTGATCGAATCTTGTCGTTCACATCTCTTTTAAAATGTTAACTAAGTTGCGGTTGCGCATTATGCCTAGAATAGAGATTTGTCATTTGGTTATTAAGAAATAAATGCAAATCTTAGTCAGTAATAAGTAGTATAATGAGATTGGGTAGTATGAACGGGTTGTACACCTCCTTACATCCAATGTATAGCAGGAAATATTCATTTCTTAATAGAAACGATCGCCCAGACGCGTAGACAGAAATTTGAAAAGGTTCCCATGGTTACGCGCCTATTATCGCCGATAAACATACTATGCCTTGATAACCACGGTAAACCTTACAAAGAAATTGTTTAGGGTATCAAGCACTTCGTGGTTTGTATGGTCTACTACAGTTCTATATAGGTCATTCAAAAAGTAATGCATAAAGTTAAATAAAACCAGTAATTGAAATACAATCTAAGTTTATTTTTTTTCATTTTGTTAGTTTCCATGCAAATGACGTCACTTCAGAATGGCTACCCCAATGGCACTGCGTTGTAAACAAAGAGCGGTGACTGAATTTGTTTTATTGTGAAGGGATACAATAGGTAGACGTTGTCAAAAGATTGAAAATGTATACAAAGACAAAGCTTTAAATCAGTCTACCGTCTATAGGTGGTTAAACCGACTCAGTGATCCTGTTGTGACTGGAGAAAGCGACGAAGAAAACGTGATTCCATCTTGCGTTCAGACACTAAAAGCCAAGCACCGCACCGGTCGCCCGCCTTTATCGATTACCCCCTAAAAAAAGCTGACGAACTCATCAACGAAAAAGAAGGATGTCTATTGGGGATCTATCCTCCGAACTTAAGGTGAGCGTTGGCAGTGCTCATAATATTATCAAGTCACTGGGTACACGAAAGTGTGTGTCCGATGGGTATCAAAAAACTTGACCGAATAACAGAAAAAAACCAGAGTTGAGTGTTGTAGAGAACTAAGACAAATTTAAACGATCAAAGATTTTTTGAAAAGTGTGTAGCAGGTCATAAAAGTTGTGTTCATTACTACTACACTGAAACTAGGCAACAGTCAATGGAATGGCACCATCCAAACTACCCCAGACCAAAAAAGTTGAGAAAAGTTCAAAGAAAGTTCTTGCAACTGTGTTTTGGGACTTTTCGTGGTGTGAATTCTCTTGAATTTTTTCACAAGAGTCAGTTAACTCTGAAGTATATATTCAAACATTAAAGAAGCTTTAAACCAGGACTCTTCGAGTTAGACCAGGACTGGCCATTGACAGGTTGCTCTTTCATCACGACAATGCACCAAGCCACACAAATATCAGGATAAGGGAGACAATCACCTCTATGGGGTGGACAACACTTCCACACCCACCCTATTCCCTCGGTTTTGCCCCCTCTGACTAACATATGTATGTCCTCTTAAATCAGCTTGGAGAGGAATCCACCAAGATGATAACAATGTGTTAAAGTCAGCCGACACAACTCAGAAACCAGTCCCAATATATCTACCGCAGGGGCATACAGGGGCTGGTTCAAAGATGGACCAAAGCCATCCAAAGACAAGGAGCATATATTGAAGATCAAAAATGCAATCCTGAGACTTTCTTCTTTGATTTAATGTATGAAACTTCACCATGCTTGTAAACATTTAACTTGTATCAACCTTTATGCATTAATTTTTGAATGATGTAGAGCCACTCTTAATCATTTGACAAAGACACAAAAGGTGTGGTTAAGAAGGACAATGCTGTAATGTATCAAAATATCAGACATGATGTAAGCATTAGTGTAAGAGCCCAGTTGTCAGTTACTCTACGGATCATTACCTACTTCATTAACTAGATGTGACACATAGTTAGCTCATGTTGCCAAGGGACCTCACCTCTTACATCGCTCAATAGATATTATCTGATGACCGTGGCCAGCCCCATGATTAGAATTAAAGTCTGATCTTTGACAAGACTAGCGAATTACACGTTTCTGGTTGAGTACAGCTAACAAGCAGACTTTAGGAAATATACTTTCGAATACTAACTGTGTGTTTGTGTCTTTCTTTGTCTGTTTCTGTGTTTCTTTCGCTCGTTTGTTATGTGCTTTATTGAAGTTGTTTTATTCAGTTTACTATATTTTGAGATAGCAAAATGCTTTATACACAACCGTGTTTTAAACACTTTAGTGCTTGCCTCCGCCCAATTCTCATTAGAGTGATTTTAAATGCATTTATACTTAGCGTCATTATTAATCGTAATTATTTAGAAATACTTTGTCCAGATGTTGCGTCGTTAGTACTCTTTGTACTATTTTAAAAGTAATTCAATATGGTTAATAGTCTCATAATTATCAAAACTATGTATCTCACAATAATTTGTACTTCGCAGTGTTTGAAACACGTTTAATAAGTTAGACACCATGCAATGCACAATATATACAGGGTGTTTTTGTATTATGCCCGGATAAAGAATCGGTATAACTCCCGAAGCATTCTAGATAGAATCGTCTTGGTTTTCGACAGTTGATCGGAAATATATTTAAGATTTATGTTGTACCATTATGAAGTTGATATGACCACTGGTCATCCTGCAGTGAACTATAAAGTAAAAAGTGGGGATTTCTAGGATTTCACATCGACGCCATCTTTTCTGCTCAAGAAAGTTATTGTGTACACTTTAAAGCAGCATAACGGCAAAATACCTTATTCATTGGTATGAAAGTTTGCAGATACGTTTTCATGGTTTTTATTAGTTTATTATTTGAATTTTATTGAAAAAAGTTGCTTTTAAAGGGCAATAACTCACAAACGCCATCTTTACTGCTAAAAAAAAGACCTGTGTTAAGCTTTAAATCGCATAACTGACTAAAAAATGTATGACATATTGCAGATGAGTTTCTATGAATATTTTAAGTTTTGTTTTAGAATTGAACAATAGATTATAATTTCCTGTCTATTCAGCATGCCTGTCCTAGTTTCTCTCACCTTAAAGCTCAGCTAGAGAGCCCACACGCTGCTTGTTTGTTGAGAAAGAAACATGTCGATTCAGCATAGTGAAATGAAATTAGTATCATCTTACAAAATTTGTTATTCTATCTCATAATGGTAGTCTTTATGTGTGCTCCTATGTTATTGCTGCTGTCTTCAATGAAGTTGTTATAGAAAGAGCCTACACTAATTTATTAACCACTCTTTTCTCTCTAGCACTGCAGTCAAGCCAGTGGAAAAAGCTTCAATGGGGTTAGCTCGAGTGGGGTCCCGTGCTGCTCTCAGTTTTGCATTTGCCTTTCTGCGACGTGCCTGGAGATCAGGGGAAGATTCCGATCTTTGTGGAGAGCTATTGCAGGTTAGGATAGATTTGTTTCTAATTAGCATTTACTTTTTGTCATGTCAAAATTTTGTCAAAAGATGCCTTATATTTTGAAAAACAATCTGTGGTTCATAAGAATTTGTCATAAAGTCAACTCTTTTCTGCTTACGGTATGATTTCATTATTGTTGCTTATTTTTTACTTAAGTGATAAAATTATAAACACATTGTCGTATTGTCTGATGATTTTTAATTTTTTTTTTAAAGGAATCTTTGGATGCCCTGAGGTCACTGCCTGAAGCAACTCTTTTCGAGGAAGGTTCTGTTTCATCTGTATGGGTGGAGGTTGTGGAAAGAGCAACAAAGTTTCTGCATTCAGTTGTTGCAGGGTAAAAAACTCATTGTTTCTACTTGGTTTTGCATTTTGCACAGCATTTTGCTGTGGAATGTTTTCTACTAGTAGTTGTTTATCTAAAGTCACCTCATTTCAAAACATTATGTTTAAGCTAAGTTCTATTTGCATCTTTCTTATATTGCTTATTTTCACACATTTAATTTGTCAGTTTTTTTTAGGAAGGTTTTGATGAAAGATTTGACTTTGAACTTGACTTTAAAAAATATTTCAATTGCATGGTAGGCTTTTGTGAAGTAAATAATGAAAGAGCAACTTAGTAAAAACTCTAATGATCTGAACAAAAATATTTTTTCATTTGCACAAAGAAAAAACTTACGCCCAACCCAATCAAAGTGAGTCACCTTGTTTGGTCCACTTTTTAAGAAAAAGGATGAGAAGTGAGGAGATAATAAGGGGTCTTAGGTGTTATTAGATGGCTGAACAGGGTACTTTTTTCAAAGTGACAGAATTAAACTTCAATGAATTTTGATTAACACTTTTTTTATTCATTGCATGATCAAGCTGTAATAAGTGGTTTTATCATCAATCTATCTGCAGAAGGTGTCATAGCGTCATATTATAATTATAATAGTCGACAAGAAAACAGTTGAATACTATTTTTTAAAAATTGCATATATAATTCATCTTATGGTACAGTGTAATAAGCGACATCATCAAAATTTGATCAGAATCAAGGAATTTTTTTCATTGAAAAGACATTCTTATGAAAATGAATAAAATATCCCCTTTTCAAAGTCAATTTTTATTTTAGTTTCTTTTTTCTCAATCAAAGTTTATTTTTATTATCTATTTTTTTTCCATAACATTATCCTGCACAAATGTAAGTTAACTGATATTTTGAATGTTATCCCAAATGAGTATTATAAGCTCCAATCCACACATTGCCAATGCTAGATGTATGTTATTGAGATTTCCTCTCAGAGCAAACAACAGACTGGTCTCAAATTACAATTACAAAGATACTTTCGTTTTTAATCAATGTGACTTTTAAGTGTTTAGGAAGATGAAAACAATTTTAACTGCTTTACAATATATCATTACCCTGATATGTCTAGTGGATATTTTACCTGTAAATTCTCAGCTTTCTTGGAAGTATACAAGAGAGATGTTTGTTAGGCTTTTCATTTTAGCAAATTGCAAAACATCCAACTTCTTTAATTGGATACCTTTTTTTGGGGGGTTGAGTGAATAAATGTTGTGAATTTTCTATCCCCACAAAAAAAAAAAGCTTCTGGTGGCATTTTAACCCAGGAGTTCCCATAGTCTGAAAGCTTTGTGTGTTTGACTCCCCCCCCCCCATGGGACACATTTACATGGTTGAAATTGTGTAGTTCATGGTTCTAATTCTCCACATAGGTTCTAATTGGGTACCTGACTTGTAGACTTTGTAAAATTTACTAAGGTTAATCACTTAACCAGCTTATTCCTTGCATTCTATGAAAGTCCATGTGTGTCTTTGTTGCCTGTCGGATCTGCTGCTGGGCCTGAAAATGCGCTATATAAATGCTATGTTTGAAAGCAACCCACCTTGATCTATAGGAATACTCAGAGTTTCAAAGTTGTTTCCCATCGACGGTCACTGGTTGCATTCATATATCTTTTATAGGATATTTTGAAATAGAAAAAACCATGTAATAAGCACTAAATGATAATCTTATAAATACTGATTGTCTCCAAGTGAGAAGTGATATGTCTTGAGACAAACAATAAAAAGATGAATACACTATATTTAAAGAGATATTTGTCTGTCTTTAGGGATCTAAATGCTGTTGCTAGCAGTGGTCATAGTCCATCATCAAAGATTCCAGTACAAGATCAACAAATTGCTCTTTGTCTTATCCTAGAGCTTGCTATACAGAAAGGAACATTGAGTAGTGTTTTACAAGTAAGTTTTGGTTACTGGGTTTTATCATCTTTTATATTTTAATATATCCCTCAAATAAATGTTGATTATTCTTGTGAATACATGTGAACATCAATGTGTAATTGCAAAGCAAGTAACTTCTAAACAATAAACCTAATAGTAGAAACAAGGATCAGGACAGAAGTTAAATAATTGTAGTCAATGATGGTTATATTAATGGTATGTCAAGTACATTTCATTTTCACAAAACTTGCATGTAAAGGCTTTTGATACTCAGAGACTTCATTGAAATGAGAAAGCAATGATCGGCTGCAACATCGAGGAGCCAGCTTGATATAAAACCAATCACAGATATGATGCAACAAAGGCAACTGAGGTGGTTTGGTCACATAGAGTCAAGGTCTGAATACTGCTGGCTGAGAATGTCTAGGTCCTGAGGGCCAAAGCTAATGCTGCACAAGGTTGACCTCTGAAAACATAAGACCAGCTCATCTAGACCAAGATGGTTAGAGATGAGGTATTGCATAGCCAAGTGTAACCTATGGCTCTCCATGGAAACAAGGACTATAAACTGATGAAGATGATTGTCTGCAGTTTTTTTTAGATGATGTGCATATTTAAATGCCCATGGATTTTATTTCTATTTCTGTGGTAATGAATTGAGTTTTTAAATGATATATAGATGTGATATAAGCAATATGTTTTAAGTTAAAAAGATTTATTTAAGCGAGTTGTTTGGCTGTTTGTGCATTCTGATAACAGTATAATTAAAACACATTTCATATACACTCTTTATTGTCATAATCTCATCTTCAACAATAATTTAAACTTATGTCAGTTTGAAAACATATTCAGAACTGTTTTGGTCACTTTTACATGTAAAACATCATAAGTTCTAAGGTAGATTTTTCAAACGACTATGTTTTGATGCTATATTCTCAGGCTGTGTTGCTCTTATTGAATCTATGGAACAACAGCCATCATGACTATGACAATCGTGTCAGTAGTAGTCTTGTCTCAGCCCCCCTCATTCCATTCCTACGTCGTTTTGAAGCTATTCAGAATGCAAAGTCTAGAGCTACTTTAGAAGCCAGATGGGAAGACGTAAGTTTATGCCTCTGATTTCAGACACACTTGTGGTGCCTTTTAAATTTTTTATATATTCTTTTTAAATTTACAACTTATAGATCTCACTCTTTCACTGCTATCATTGTGTATGATTAATTCGAGGAACATGAGCTGAAGAAAGCTCGGCATGACTAGGGTAAACAGTAGGACACCATATCTTTATGGCCCAATCCTTATTGATTTAAGAAACCAACTTCTCACAGCCAGACACAGACGACACCTTATTCAGATTAATGCAACAGCTGTGCTTCAGCTTCACCTACCATGAAATGGCACTGAACTGCAAGCAAAAGCCATGAGCTTGATAGTAAATTAATTATTAGGGATATAGCATGATGAATGATTACTTTTTGAATGAAATTCTGTTTTCAATATCATATCGTGTTTTTTAAAGTCCTTTTCACTGAGTATAGAGAGAATATTCTAAGGCCTCTTTTTCCTTTTAATTATGAATTATGTTTTTCTACACGGTTTGTTTTCATAGTATGGAATCTGCAACACACAGGCCCAATATTAAAAAAAATCATTATTTAATTTGCTTGTCAGTACTAATTAATATTACATTATGAAAAATGAGATTCGAACATTCAAACAATTAACCTAAGATTGCATAGAAGTGGACAGGGAATAAAAAAAACACATTCCTAAGAAGCAGGTCTCTTGGTTTTGAATTCAGAGGCAAATGATTTAGTTTTCATAAAATCTTTGTTATCATTCAATGCTTGTGCTTTTCCTTTAAGTGCCAGTTTCCAGTCAGTCCAACTCATTGCTTCCTGCAACATCTGACCTACCCAGATGAGGAAGAGACAGCAGTGGACCTACGCCAGAGTGCAGTGGTCATCATGTCACATCTAGACAGACTGGCTTATCCATATTTACCTGTTAGCTCCTCACACAAGGTAACACATTAACACATTGAAATATGTAGAATATTTATTAAAAAACATCTCTAATATATTAACTTCTTAATAGATTTTTAAGTTTTGTCTTTTAAGAGTAAGATAAAACCATTATGAACATTTTGCATAGGTGCCTTGCTTTCCAGGACACTGTTGTTATCTTTTAGAAATATCAGAAGTTTTAGGTACATTCACATTGGACTTCTTGAAAACTTATGTTTAGAATATATTTTGATCTTGACTTTTAATCGACTTAGGAAGATAATTGAATATTAGAAATGTATTTTTGAACAAATTACTAGAAAAAAAGTATTTTAGCAATTCATTTTTTTCCCAGTCAAGCTGCCAGGCAGTTAGTCAGGACATTATTGGAATGGGCCTACTTTCTTGGTCTAGCCCAGTGACTGCTTCCAATGCCACAAATCGACCTCACATGCTGCGTGTGTTTGCTGATCTGGGTGGAGTGCAGCAAATTGTCTGTGCAGAGCGATGTCTCCTTACACTGACTCGTACAGGCAAAATGTACACAATGTTCTACAGTTCTGACACACAGGTACACAGATGCTTATTGACTGAACCTATAGGATATTATTTTACTGATCAGTGAATACTCTTATCATACAGCAACATAAGTTAGATTCTGTTAAGATTTTTGACATATCATTCTTTGTTTCAAACAAGTCTTTCAAACTTGTTGAAATCAATTAGTAATTTTGAGCACTTGACACTTTTCTTGCAATGGACATCTTATCCCTGATTTGATGGTATCAGCCACATCAGTTGATTACCCTGAATTTGGCATGAAAATAGTTACTGTACTGAGCTTGTATGATTTATTTATAGAGCTTTTATTCCAAGCTCAAAAGTTTGTGTTGTATTATTGGGGAATCATCATACAACACTGGAAATATTCAAATTTTCACTGCTTTTTCATTTTTTTGCGTGATCCGTTTTTCATTTGTGGTTTTTAATTTTTGTGTGATCTTGTTTTACTTGTTATTTTTTGGTAGAAAAACATACATAAATAAAAACATGTGGGGTATAGTATCACAGGAGATCTTGTAATTGAAACTATGGGTTCTTTAATTTTTTTTTTACTTATGGCTGTTTACACCTTTTCTTGGTTATATGTTATTATGTTTTTTTTCTTCTCTTTTTCTCCATTGGAATTAGTTTTCATATTTGTATCTGTTTGTGATATTTTCTATATCAGTATGCCATGGAAAGCCTTTATTCCTTCTTAATTTAGAAGTTTAAAAAAATGTCAATTTCTGTGGGATTGTTTGAATTGTTATATTTAACCTAATTCATACTGATCATTACTACTACAGTCTTAACTTTGTATTGATTTGGACAACTTGATTTCAGTCACCACAACTGGTCATTGGTTTTGGAGATAAAGAAATCTCGAGAATTGCAGCACATTCAGATGGCAAGCACTACATGGCACTCACAAATGAAGGGGATGTCTACTCATGGGGTAATGGTGATGGAGGACGACTTGGCCATGGTGACAATATGTAAGTCACTCAAATATTTCATTTTCAAGGTATTATTTATCATATAAAGAAAAGATAAGTATACAAACTCATAACTTAAATTCCCGGCTGAAAAGCAGACTAAATACTCTTTACACTCTATTGTTATTCACATACTGAAAGCAGTCTTTTGTGTACGTTTTCAGCTTTCTTAGAACTTTGTCCTTTCAGTCCTTTACTGTCTCTAAATATCCAAAACAGATCATGGGTGGGCTAAAAAATGTGTGTACATTTTTACCTGTTGAACTTAATAATTCCTATTAGCATCTTACTAAATAAAAAGCTTTTGAGAGAGCTTTCAAGAAAATATAACAGCTAACTTAAGTCTTTGTGTATGTTTGGCCATATTGTTATAAACATTGACTTGAAGAAGGTGACACCATTTCAAAGTAAAACTGTGTTAAGATTAAGAGCATCATTTTTAGACATAACATAAAAAGATCAAATTTCATGACATTTTTAACTCTAATTACTATACATGTATGGCTTCTGGGGTATTTAATTATCACAGTATTCAAAAGTAGCTCTTGGAAGCCTTAACAAACTTCAAAAGTGTATACAAAAATATTTTTTGGAAATTACTCTTTACACCTTTTTAATTATAACAGCCACATCTCTAGAATAATAAGGTGTCATTCAATTCTATTGAGATTTTGTGCCTAGGAAAAAATTTAAGATCTCACAAATTTCCAAGCTAATATGCACAATATAACAATGCTGTTTTTTTTTTAAAGAAAAAGTATGTTATCTAGTAATGGGGAGAGATGTAGAGCAAATGTGTTGTCTCCCTTCCTTCTTGGATGTATCAACTTTGTTGACAAAGATTCATGATTGATTCAGAGACTGCTAAGAAAATAAATTGGTTCATATGTTCAATTACAATTTGTATGTGTTACACTGACATGTCAATCCACCTTTGACTGTTAAGCATACATGAACTAATTTCCTGTTTTTGTTTTCCTGTATTATTTTGCTACAAACATTTTCAAGCCATAAGAATGTTGTTTTGTGACATTATATTTATATTACTTTATATTTGTATTTAAGACCACACAGAAGTTATAATAATACATTTTTAAACACAATTTCATCACTTACTTTATTTGGCCATGAGAATTTTTTTTCTACTAAATCCAATCAATACATGTGCATTTGCTCCCCAGTTCAAGAGATGAGCCTACCCTTATAACAGCACTGTCAGGCAAGCATATAGTGCAGATCTGTGCAGGCAGCACCTACAGTGCAGCTATATCTTCTAGTGGAGAGCTCTACACTTGGGGCAGAGGCAATTATGGCAGACTAGGACATGGCTCCAGTGAGGACCAGTGCTACCCAAGCCTAGTGTCCACCCTTAAGGGTCACCGGGTCATTGATGTAGCTTGTGGCAGTGGGGATGCCCAGACACTGGCAGTCACTGATACAGGTATCATTCACATTGTTAAAAGGGGAATTTGTACTTGCTTTTCAGTCTATTCTTTGTAGAAGTCTGATTGACAGCAGTTAAGGCTGATAAGCCAGTGACAGTTGATGAAGCCAATGATTTATCCCCCCCGAAAATGTGTACCTGATGTGAAATATACATGTCCCCCTGGCACTTTCATCAATTATCCAATGATATTGTTACTAATAAAATGTGTACGCCCCTGAAATTGAAGCGTATGGCCCTGGAATTGAACCGTATGGCCCTGGAATTGAATCCAAGGAATTTTCCCTGAATGATCCCCCTGGAACAAAATTTGGGAAGGTTGGCAGTGTGATGGTTGTTCGAGTTGTGCTACACCCTGCATCCTTATTTTATCAGCAAAAACTTATTTAGTATTACTCTCGGGATATAACCTATCATGTTCTGATGGAGGTGTCAAAACCTATGTCCCAGTATGTATTTTTTCAAATTATGAGTGAACTGTATTTGACTTAAATATGTTCAAATAAGATTCCCTTGATATTTCTTTATTACTATAAATATAGCCTTTGCATTTTCGAGAATAATGACTTCAGATTAATTTTTCTTAATGCAAGTTTTTAAAAGCTCATCATGCATGGAAGAATCAAGATTTTGGGACAACTTTTTCCAGGTGCTGTATACTCATGGGGAGATGGAGATTATGGTAAGCTTGGCCGTGGGGGTAGTGATGGCTGTAAAACCCCAAAAGTCATAGAAAAACTGATGGGTCAAGATGTGGTCAAGGTCTACTGTGGTGCCCAGTTCAGTTTGGCTCTCACCAAATCTGGAAATGTTTTCACTTGGTGAGCAGATTCACTTTAGATACCCAATAAAAAAAATATGAGAGTAACCAAAAATCTTTCAACTTCCAATGTTATTTAAATATAAAACAGAATGTTCAATGGTTTTGCATGAAAAGCAATCAAATAAAGTTTTTTTTTACCAAGTTTTACTCCAAACAAACATAATGTCACAAAAGATTGATCAAGGGTTAAAAAGATAAAAGGTTTTAAAAAGTATTAAAGGTAATATGTAAAGTTAGCATTGGTGTTGGAAAAAACCTAAGTGGCTTGGATCAACCATTTTTAAAGAATATGCACATAAGATAAAATTGTAACCTTTAAAGGTAACATATTTTGATATGATGTAACAGGAAATGGATAGAATTTAAATGAGATGTAAGAGAAAGTTAAAAGTTTATATCTTGATTTCATTTTATAGACAAGTGAAAAATTAAAAAGTTCTCTTTTATTTCCAAAGGTATTTGTTAAATGGTTGTACAGAATAATTATTTCTGTGAATGATTTCTTATTTTTTTCTTTTCAACCATTTTACAGGGGCAAAGGAGACAACTTTCGACTTGGGCATGGTTGTGAGGAGCACATCAGACACCCTAAACAGATGGAGGGTCTCGGAGGACGTAGAGTTAGGAGTCTAGCTATAGGTTCAATGCACTGTGTTGCAGTGACAGAAGAGGGAGAGGTCTACTGCTGGGGGAAGAATGACCAAGGACAGCTGGGTGATGAGGCACATGCAAATACCACAGAAGTTTCCTTGATGCCTGGCCTTGATGGGAAGCACATGGTAGGGGCTTCATGTGGACCTTCCCAGGTATGTGCAGAAAAACTTATGAAATTTGATATTAGTATTTAGAGATATAAGATGTTTCAAATTTCAACTTGTTATTGATGGTTATCTTTAAGTATTTCATGCTAAATTTTGTGTTCCACCTTCTTGATCCATGGTGTAATTAAATCAAGCATTTAATCTTTTGCTTTTACAAGTTTGATTGACAGAATATTGCACTTACACTCATTGAATTCCATGCCCCAGATCTTTACAACAACATTGCAATGGTTGCAATGCACAGAACTGGGATGTTGCTGGATTTAAATCCTTTGTTCCATTTTTTTCTTGACTCATTTTCTAAGATATTTTATCTTCTTTGAATTAAAATGAAGATATAAAATGAGAAGCAAAGTATGTATACACTTTTTTAATACCATTGGCTTCCGTAAGCTCAACGCGCTTTACAATAATTATTACCCGGACAGCCACAACGGGAACAAACATGTACATTTTTAGCTTGCTGGGAAGTCATTTTACAAGTAAGAGAGGGCTTAGAATTATTTTCAAGAACACAAACTTAAATGAACACAGCAGCTGCTTGAAATATTATACCTGAAAATGTGCTGTCAGACAAAAACTGATTTTGCCCAACTGTATTTTACCTAATTTTAACTCTAAAATTCCAACCACGTTTGAATTATTTGTATTATACTATAGATTCAAACTTCTCATATTCCTGTTCAATTTGAAGTTGAGATGCATATAGTTTAAAACAATTTTAAAGAGTTGTCAAGATTTACCCACACAGATATAATAATTCTTCCTTTAGTTCTTTGTATTGTTAGAGACCTTCCTTGATGAACTTTGTGAAACTATTTCCTAGCAAAATCCAAACAGCTTGTGCCATATAGACTATATTACTCGTCTTTACTATTCATATGGGTTCCTTTCCAATTTTCACCCTTAAGACACATTTAGACTTATGTCAGTGAAAAACTCTAGTGCAAGAGGCTTCAGGAATTTTGTTTTGAATGTCATAATTTCTTTTCAAAATCTCTAACACTTCACTCTGTTGTCATTACTAGAGTTTCTTTTGGTCATCAAGTGACCAGTGGAGTGTGGGTTCAAGGATTCCATTTATTGTGGAGGTGACACGCAGTACCCTAGAACAGCTGGAAGAGCTTTTACGTGAAGTGACTGAAGGCATGGATGGCCGTAGTGACTGGCCCCCACCACAAGACAGGGAGTGTATTGCTGTTGGTGCTCTAAACTTATTAAATTTGCAGGTAATTTTACTGCACTGTTATCAGGTCAGGCTTTAGGCTCTGAGTTAATTATGGATATACTTTAAGTTGTTATGAAAGTTGTTGTTTACTTATCCTTTTATTCCAAGAGGAAGGCCACCAGAAAAATGGTTCAGTGACATTAAACCACAGAGAGAGCCTTTTGGGCTGGAATGCTTTTTTGAACTGAGATGAATTGTTCTGGTCAACTGTTTCATGTTAACTTTTGAGCAATCAGAGAAGTCACTCAAAACAGATAATAGATCCGGATTTTGAGCTGTTGATTATGATAAAGTATAGCGATGTTGAGACTGGAAGTTGTTAAACCTTGTTATATTATATAATAATTGATATAATAATTACATTTATATAGTGCTTTTTCAGTTGAAAAGCTGTCGCAAAGTGCCTTACTTCATACATTTACCCTGACACACCAAAAAGAGACAATCATGTACTTAACCATTTTCATGGGAAACTAAGGAAGGTGTGGCTAAATAGGTTTTATGTATTTTTTTGCCAGTGAATTTTTTCTAGATATTTTTTTGAGAGCAAACAAAAATATATCTTACGGTTATTAATTCTGTTAAAGAAATACATAGATCAATGATGAATATTATAGATTATGATTTTATGTTGACAGCTTCATGCGACCATCTGCCAATCAGAGGATGTGGAGTCAGTTGGTCTGGGTCATGGCAGTCCTCTAGTTGAAAGTCTTAAAACAAGACTGGTCAGCCTTGCCTCTCACAGTGGTGTCATAGCAACAGTTCAACGTGCAGCTCAGGCCACACTCCATAGTGGCTGGTCCTTGTTGCTGCCCACGCCAGAGGAGAGGGCCAGGGCATTGTCTTCTCTTCTGTCCTCTGGCAGTGAGTATACATTTTAATGTTTATGCAAATAAAAATGATCTATTGACCTTGCATGTATATCAAGTTTTGCGCCAAACAAAATTGGAATTTTAGTGTTGGGATAGTGTTAATTTACATGATATAAGGTTGAGTAGTCTCTGTCTATTATTCTATCTGTTTTAATCCCTGTTCTGTTTTTATTATGGTTATCTCACGAAATAATTTTTCTTAGTATTAATTTATATGCCTAATCTCAATTTGGGCAAGTAATATTCATTTATCACATGTAAATGGCAGATTTCGATTCCAATAACGCTCTCAATGTCATAATTTGATTCTCCATATCCCTGTTTTTATTTTTTACTCAAAATTACCACGCCTATTGTTACAGTCTTAATACTTATAATTACATTTCCTTTATCTCAGGCCGTGATATGACAGTGATGTCCAGCGGTCAACGCTTTATGACAGATCTCTTGGTCAGTTCTCTGATGGCTGATGGAGGTTTAGAGACAGCCTTGCAGTTGGCTATCAAAGCTGAGGTCAAAGATAAGGATGATTCAAAGGTAATTAGTCAATGATATGAAATTTTTTCTCAGTACAGACCAAATGTTATTTCCTATTTATTAGCTGCTTGATAAAGAATAAGTTAAAAAAAGATTTAAGCTCATGAGAGTTGATTTTTTTTGACATTTCATTTGAAAGATAAACTTTTGAGTTTTCAGCCGACTTTAATAAAGACTTGCCTAACATTACATGGGTGTTGTGTTTGTTTTATATCCCCCACTACAGAGTCAAATGAAGTGCAAATTAGGAGGACTGATCTTGTATTATGTAGTAACTGCTTCACACTCTCATATTTTGAAATCCATCTATAAGACATTTCTTTTATATTCCCTATACATGTTTTAATCCTATTATTTTTTAATTTAATTTTTAATTTTTTTTTCATAGCAAAGTTTCAAGAGCTTGGAAGAGTTTCATCCTTGATTATTTATAGGTAGTGATGTAGTAATTTCTTTTCTTAAAAGTAGAGTGTAAAGGGAAAGAGCAAAAGAAATTATGTTCTAAAGCTGTGTGTAATCTTAATTTTCATGTTGCCAATAGAAATTATTTAATTAATTCAGTTTGCGTTAAAACAATGAAAATGCATTTTGAACCCCTTATTTTTGTCTTTCCTCTTTTTTCCACCTCACTTAACGCCCATCCAAAAATGATTTCCAGCTGTACGCCTCACCTTTAAAAGATGAGATCTTGAGTTTATATATAAAATGTCTTTTTGGTGGTGTAATGACTTTAAAGGGAATAAACCAGTCTTTGCAACAGAACAAAGTATGAAATATTAGGCTGGCTGTGTTATACCCCTTGCATCACAGGACCATAACATATAAAGCAGTTAATGAATTATCTCAATGTTCTCCTCATAAGAAAAATTGCGTGTTAGATTTAGATTATTTAGATTTTTGAATCTATGGTATTTTAGTTATTCTGCTACATTAACCAGAACAATAATTTATTCTTGTCATTTCACCCCCATCCCTAACTAATCCTCATATTTTAAGGACAAAGACAACGAAATGAAGCCAAAGAAAGAGGGCGCAGATGCTGAGAAGGACAAGATAGGTGAAGCTACTAGCACTGTGAAATCAGAACAACCACTGTTGGACGTACAACTAGGAGAACGTTCAGAGGATGGAGAGACCTCAATACCCCTACTACAGCTTATACACCAGCTTTTTAGGTATTGTCAAACAAACTGTATGATTTGTGTGAAAAACGTATGAAAACAAAATCATAGAATCACTTTCATAAGAAAAAATACACAGAATATTTGAAGAAAAAGTTACTTCTATCTTTTTTGATAGAGCTATTTTTTGCAATGTATTGTAAGTAGGCATTTTATACTTTTGAAATGCTTGACATTTGAAAAGAAATATTTTATGTGCAAGATTTAAATCAAAAGTCAAATTTCTAATCCTATAACATAACTTCATTGTCATTGAAGAAGCACCTGGTTATGATATTGCCTGGCAGGTGCACTCCAGTTGCTTTGACGCCCAGCTCCTTTCTTGACATCTTTCTCTTGGAGTATGCAGAGTGCATCAGATTCATCTTTGGACAGCATTTGTGGGAGACTAAATCTGAGGTTGTTCACAACTGTGGTCCCATGGCTGCAACCCTTCCGGACATGTCCGGATTTCCGGACTTTGAAAAGTTTTAAAATTAATTTTCCGGACCATTAAAAATGCAAAAAGTTTTTTGGACGCAAATTGCTAATCGAAAAGAACGATGTCGGTAAAAGTTTTAACTGTTGGAATGCTGTGTTTGACTTTAATCTGAACCATGTTGGTTTTGTTTTCTTGGTATCGATACGATTGTTTTTCTCTTTGTGACATGTGTATCGTCCGTGAATGGGGAATTGAGCGTTCGATAATAGTTGACTGCGGTGATTGGACTACTAAATCCGTTTTTACCATCTTGGATCCAATTTCACACAATCCCTGTACCTGATATGAAAGCCACTGACATTCCCCGATGGGGTAATAAAAATGTCGCATGTCACAACGGTCAGTGAGATATTGAGTGCTTTTGGTCATTGCGAACATGTCTTGACGTTTCATTAGGAGAATAATACGATACGATAATATCAGTCTGTGGTGAGTAATTTGATAATTTAACAACATGTATTCCGATGTCTGCCGATGTCATTGACATGTTAAACATTTGTCATGGGCTGGCAAGTGCCATTAAGAGAACAATGCCGACTATCTTCTCTCAGTATGATCTTAAATTGAAATTGCTAAGGTAGTTAGTTTATTTTCACTTGTCTGTTTAAGCAGCCACACTTTTTTGTCACGTTTTGAAACTTTGCATCTGTGAATTTTTTGACAAAGCTTAAAGCACAAATTCTTCAGTCTTTTGAGGAATATTCATTGCTTTATTCAATTGGGAAATTGTTTCTATTTCTTGTTTTGAGAACGTGATTTCTTTTGGACTTAAATCATTACTGTTTGTATATTTGTACCTTACTTTGATCCTTGGGGGTTGGCAACTCTTGAAGGTTATATGTTGGTTTAGGTCAAAAAAATTCAGGACCAGCTGAAATTTTGACTTGATTGTTTTGACATTATCAGGACCAGTCCTTGTTCACAGGTTTCACCCATGATAACGAGTATGGTCGTCCTAGCTACACATTTCTATCCGCCCAATGTCAAGTAAATTAAACCCTTGTCCAAACCATCTAATCTGAACCAATTATACAGTGAATATTTGTTGCATATATATCATTGACAACGTGCATTTACTCTGTTTTGAGAGAAATTTGACTTTGTTTCATGACGAATTGCAAGACGATTTTTGTTAGAAGGCTGATCCAATGCTTAGATAGTTTAAATGTGTTTAGTAGCGAGAATAATGTACTTAAATCTTGCAAATATAGACCATTTTTGTCAATTTTTTTTAGTTATGATTATCATCATCACTGTTACTTAGCTTTGTAAGTCCTCCTAGACTATCTTGAAATGTGTAGAAACCGAAAGTTTGCTGTATTTACTTATTATCAATCTTAAATATGACACCTCATAACTAAAGAGCAGAAGTTGTTGGCTTTAAATATACAAAGTTTCCTCCAATGTGAAAAAAATGAATGAATCCTGGTGGAAACAAACATATCAAAATAATCAAAGAAAGAGGAACAAATGCACCAACAGAATACTTCTATTTGTTGACAGATGATCTACCCTGGCACCTAATGCTATCAGAGGTGAGGAAAAAGAAAAGTGTTCTTATTCTGGAGATGGTTAAGAAAACCCAAGATCTCAGCCTTGGTCTCACAGTAAAGGATGTACGTACGATATTTTCTTATACCTGTGGTTTTGTTTTCATATTTTCATTTAGCTTCCGTGATATTGCAAATTAGATTTCTGTTTTGTATTTTGACCAT
>JAUUEB010483171.1:0-11014 GCA_032362205.1 Clione limacina | reverse complement strand
CTAAAGAATTCAAAATAAAAATTTGCATTTTTTACTGTTTTCTTACATAATAAAGCATTTTAAAGTCACACTGACTATTACTGTTGACAAATTTTGCCCCCCCCCTGGAAAAAATCCTTGTGACGCCCATGGCTACTTTGAAAGTAAGGACCTGCATTGATTTGAGGATTTTTGGTATACATGTTTTAGGTTGCAACATTGTCCAATTATTTAAAAAGATTTTGTGGTCAGACTTTTGGTTTGGATATTTCGGGGTCAATGTCACTTTGAAAACGAAAATACAGCTAAAATAAAATACATTACTAAAAAAACGTACTGAAAGTATACAAATTGCCATATATTCATACACATTTTGGTGTACACTCCTTAACAGTAACTTTGATTGTTTCCTATATTTTCTTCTCCTTACCAGCCCAGAGACGATTCACCTGGACACAGTATTTCATAACGACACAACCGCTGCACAGACTTATCATATTAGATTTGAGAAACAACGGAGAAGTGAAGTGACTGTTGAGTTTCAGAAGGGATTTACTTTAGGGACAACCGCAAAATTCACCATCGGTTTACCTCTAGGTGGCGCTGAGATGGAGAGTAAAACGACTGCTGAGTATCAGGTACATTGTTTGTATATAACAACATTTATACAAGAAAGTATGAGCTTTGCTCTCTCCGAGGGTAATTGGATGGATATCAGTGTTCCATGTGGTCACATGTTTAATAGAGATGACGTCACTATTTTATCAATGAAATATGGGAATGGACAGCGCGTTCATTGCCATCGGAAATCTAAGATATGTCTGGCGATCGACAACACGTCCATCTAGCCGCGTGGACATTTGGGAATGCCCCCCCCCCTCCTACATTTGAGATCCAAACTGCTATAAATGTTCACCATTTATTACTAATTTAAAAAAAATCCGCCACGACCATCACCAGTGGACAACTAAATTTGGAGATTATTTACCCATTCTTTTCTGTCATAGTGTCTATAATACCAATGTGAAGGTGACCACTCCTTGCTCTCAAACGTGTATCTTTAAAACTATTTTATTGGTCATGTTTTAAATACCGTTATTTTTACATGCGTTTTGTTAGGTTACAACGACCTCGTTTATATCGTTATCCAGGCTCCAAGTGCCTCTTCAGACATTTAAACCATATCGTACCCGCCTACGAACTCGGCGACATGAGTGGCAAGTGGCCTTGGCATAATCTATTTGCAGCTGACCTCCCATACGATCATTCTACTTAAGTGTTTTGAGGTTTAAATGTAACGAGATGAAGTAGTCAATAGATGATATGTATATGTATATTATCTGATGATAGGAAAACATTTAGAACACATATTCAGAACAAACACCCACGATGTCATCTATTTTTAACCTGGGTTGTTAACAAAGTTGTTGGTAGATCTTATTTATCATAATTGATTTAGAAATAGTTATAAACAGCTTTGTCTTCCCTTCTTCTGATGTTGCTATTCTTAATATATTCAATTAATTTCTTTCTTTGTCTATATTTTCAATCTAAATTATATCTTTGTAACTTTCCTACATTTTCAGAATTAATTTAAAAGTGCTAAAAATACCAAAATGTAAAACAGAAGTTATACTCTTTTAATCCTTTTTTGTTCAATTTTTGTCAATATTCCTAATAAAGAGTTAAAAGTAAGTACTTCTGGTTCTCTAAAAAATATTGGAAGCCATGTAGTTAACGACTTCAAACAAATCTCAGATTATATCTTAATCTGAAATTGGCCTTCGATAAAGTCAGGATTTTTTTTACTTAATTTAGAAAGTTTGCCTGAATAGAGAAAGTTTGCATAAATTCCGAAATGTGCCTACTTTGGGAAGTTTGCCTCAATTTAGAAATGTTGCCTTAATTGAGAAAAAAAACATTTTCCTCGCATAATTTTGACTTTTTAATCTCTATTACTTATTTATTTCTTGACCTAGAGTAACGTCCCCCGAGCGCTGAAAGCTTAGCATCTCAGATATCATTTATATCAATTCAATGCACCCCATTTCCCCTCCCCCCACACACACTAAGCATAAAGTCGAGGGGTTAGTGCTTGAAAGAACGTGTGATTGTTAGTCAGATGACCAAACAAATTCAAAATTAATCTAGTTTGTCTGAAAATGATTCGAGGACCACAAACGAACCAAATATGACAAAACAAAGGGATTTCATTATTTGTACAGTTTTACATAAGTCTCACTAGTTCTCACAATATTGGGTCTTACCTATGTTTTGTTACAACTCCATATGACTTCTAAAACTAAAACAATGTCTTATGTGGAGCCCTAGAGAAAAGTCCTATCCAGTGGTGGAAAGCTTATCATGCTAGCAAATTAATCAACGAACAAAATAGATTTGCCCTTATCAATTCAGAAACAGCTTCAAATGTCCAGAATTGCAAAACAAAAATTTATTCGAATATAAATCAACGAATCGCAATAAACTATTGGGCCCCTCGGCAAGTATATATAGGCTGTCGGTGTTCTATTTCTTATAAATGAACTGGTCTTTAAATAACAGATAAAAAATGATGATAACAACAAGCTTTCGATATGATAAGCTTGAGACAAGGTTGTAGTTGTATGACTCGAGTACGTTCCTATCTGATAAAATAGTTTTCGTGGGATTCGTCATTTATATTGTCATACGATTGCATCAAATATCCGTATAAGTCCGTGGCCTGTCATTAGTAACAGCCCCCCTCCCGTGATGGTGATTTTTCACCCTGTTTTTCTTGAATTTTATGATGAAAAAAATATATCTTAATATGTTACCCTCATCGAATGGGATATACTGGCCTTGGGTGGAGCTTTAAAGATCGTTTGTTCCTTCTTTAACCGTTGTATTTAACAAAAAAGGGGTACGTGGTTTCACTTACAATGGCCATAGCAGTTTTGTTGGATCAACTGTTTTGAGTAATGGAGAATTTAAAAACTTAAATATGTGAAATTGATGACCAGGGACTTACCGGTTCAATAAAAAGAATGTATACAATTTGTCGGTTATTTTCGAACACGATTGATTTTCGATATTTCAATACCGCTTAACATTAATATGCACATAATCTATTCCCTTTAATTAAACGAACATTCTGAGTACCAGCGTCCCTATGTGCATTCAAAGTTTATATGTGTACCACCTGCGACTATGGAATATGTCTCGGAACGCGTCTTGTTATCGTTAAACTTTTTTATTATTATTTGAATACCGATTTACTTTGAAATTAAATAATTTCCTTTCAATGAGACAAACATTTACAGTCCCAGCTTGAATATACATGTGGACATTTTAGCCAATTTAAAACCAAAAAATAGTATCTAATAATCATATATATATATCCTTAAACCGAAAATATGATGTTAGTATGGTTATTATTTATCTACTTTGTTGTTTTATTGTATTTTTTTCTACTCAAATACAAAAAAATACGCATTAAGTTTTAAAGAAAATCCATTTTAAGGAAAAATGACATCACATAATTATGCCGCTCATCCACGAATGAATACCTCGAGCCAAATGAGTCACTTGAGAAAGACTTGCATCTTCATTTATGTCCACAGTACAAGACCCTGGTCCCTAATTTGGGGCCAAATGACATGACACTAAATTATGTACCAAGGCCGACGTCTTTTCATCGACAAGCAGGAGCCTAGTAATTTGGTTAACAAGCTACATCCTGGTATAGAAATGACGCTAATTCCCCTACTTCCTCTTGATGAACTGTATTCGAGTTAAAGATTAAATCACAATTAAGGCTCTTGTACCAGAATCGTTTTATCTGATCGAGAAATGTTAGATATCGTTCTGCGAGGAAATGTATTTCTCAATTACTTTAAATAGTTTCGAAAAGTAAATAAGTCTTCTTTGAAGATAAAAAAACATTATATGTCTTATCACTTATAGACAGAGGGTCATTTAATGATAAATGAATATAAACAAAATTTCGTGGTGATTTATACAAAATCTTGTATTTTACTTAAAATAAAGACTTTGAACTTATGTAGGACATAACGGGTTTCAAACATTATTCCATGCGGACACTTCTCCAACACGACTAGAGTCTGATATCAAGTTCATGTAAGAAAATCAAACGCGTAAAGTCTATTAATGACAAAAACATCAAAGAAACACAGTATTAAAAATAAACAGAACTAGTTCAGTAAAAATAAACTAAATTATTCTTTGAGTACTACTTCTTTAGTCGGGTTAAAAGAAAACCCTGATGTGCGGTCATGCCCGTGACTCCGAGTACCAAGTTTACTTTACATACAAGAGAAAATAAATCAATATTGCTTTAATTCCCCGGGGCAGGACATCGGCCATGACTGGAATCAAATGAAAGAAGAATGCTCATTTTATCTTTATCTTTGGAGCATTTCTTGTGTATAGATATTTAAACAAAGCACACACTTCGTGTCAGGCGCGTAGCCAGGATTTTGAAATGGGGGGACAACCTTGGATATCATCAAAGCAATGACCGACATTTTTTTACATTTTTTTAAAATTATGCAAATTAAGAGCATATTATCAAAGAAATTTTGGATCTCAAATGGGGGGGGGACTTTCCTCCATACCCCCTGACTACGCACCTGCTTCGTGTTATTGTGAATATTATAAGGTTTTAGAATTACGTGTCGCTCAATATAAAAAAGCCTCTTAGGAGTATTTTTGAAAAAAAGATCAACGTTATACAAGATGCTTTTTACTTTATCCATGTTTTCAGGTGCCTATCTAGGGGGCATCGCGTAATCCCCCCTCCCCCCATCTTCAGTAAAAATAGAAAAACATCTTTTGATTTACACCATTTACACATATAACAAATCGGGCGCTTACCCATTTGAGAATTTTAGATACGCTCCTGCATGTTTTACCAAGTCAAGTTATTGTATGTCTGTTCGTCTTATTGCAATAACTTGTTAATGGCACATAGCCAGACAATATTATATTACTATTTCACTAATGTATACGTTGTTTGGTTAATGAGTTATTATCAAACGTTGTGAATAGGCTGTGACAGTAAAGCATATAATATAATTATGAAAATCAATTCTTGTTTGCTATCTCATCCGACATGTCATATAATTGACGCTCATTTTATTCTTGCAAATAATTATGTGAACGATTTATTGTAAGAAGCCTCTAGTTGAGCGTCTCTTAATCATGGGTAATTGTACATAATCATCTCTTGCTATTGATTAGATGGTATAAATATAATGTACAGCTTTGTGAGAGTTTCATCGCATCATTTGTCAGTCTAGCTAAGACGTCAAGGAAATTCCAAGGGTTGGATTATGAACAGCAATCAGTCATCACATCGCTTGAAAGTATTACCAGGGTGCTTATTAAGTTAATGATAATAAGATATATATACGCCAGATTTACAGGGGAATCTTTGAGCTAGGGACTAGTATGATTTTGTCAGTTGTTTTGGGAGGATAGTTCAATTTTTGAGTTCATTTTAATTGTTGTCTTTTTTAAAACAATCTTTGTTGTCTTTTTAAAAACAGTATATTTTTCTCTGCATTTGTTCTTGTTTTTTCTACTCAAAGGTGTTTCTTTTGGGTTTTTAAATTTAAACACACATCATACGAGCTTAACTGGAGTCATAAAATTATGCATTCACATACTTTGCCAACTTAGCCAAACAAATGTATTTAATGTATTTCTTTTGAGCATAATGCTTTTTGACTTTGCTATTAATCGGCCAGGGATGTGAACTACTTACTTTGGGAAACTTTATCTTAGAAAGCATTTCCAAACCACTCGAATTTCTCGCAATATTATCATTATGAGGGCAATAAAGACAAAAATGCCATGTTTCATTTTATAACTTGATTAATCTTTAAGTTTTTCTACTTTGCGGTAATCATCGTTATACATATATTATTATATTATCATCATCATCATTATTTACTTTTCTATGAACTATGTGTTCTCTCCTTTTTTTCATTTTGGGAGGTATTGGATTAAGGTTACTTGGGGCGGGGTCAAGTGTCTATAACTATTTGACCTTTACTTTTAAGGTTGTGTTCAGTACTTGCTTTTTGTGACACCCATAAGGGTGAAAGTCCATCTAGTGTTCACAAGCATTAACTACACTAATACATTTTAGAAAGACTGTTTGGACTTTCTAGGAAAAATGCAATTTTGTTATATATCTGATCCAATAGGTGTTTTCATTCAAAGTTTTGTTATTTTAGGTTCTTCATTAATTATGTCTTTTCAACCCCTTTATCTCAGGTATCTAAAACAGAGGGCCAAACATTTGAAGAAAGTCTCACAATGGAAGCTACAAGTGACATCCACGTTGGACCGCACAGCAAGTACGTCGCCCAGGTCCAGTTGGAAGAGAAGAAGGTCATGGCTGACTTCAAGGTTGTCATGCGCATGTCCATGCCACAGAAGAAAGCGCCGGTGTACATCAAAAGGAAGTCAGACGACAGCGTGGTGAGCGTGTACTGTGTGGAAAACCTCAAAGATCTTTTCTTTCACGGTAAAGTTCCTTTTGCTCAGGAAGTTAAGGAAGAGGATGGAAAAGTTGCCGAAGACAAGATTGACTTTGTTGTGGAGGGTGTTGTTCATGGAAGTATAGCGTCTAACCACAGGATTCAGTTGAGTAGTGACGAGACCCTGGAGGAAAAGAAAGAAGCAAGGTACAACTACATCCATGCTAAGAAGGAAGCTGAGTCGGAAGATTCTTGAGTTCGTCATTTATTCAGATCCAAAAATATCATGATGTGATTCTGTGTGTTGAAGAAAATAGCTTTCTTGTTGGAATCATACTCAATTGTGGGCATATGAGTGAAAGTTAATTTTCGCAAAGGTGTTTCTGGATGAATTCGAGCCTTATCAAGAGAATGGTCAAACATGATTTTTAAACATGGTTTATGATCGTTGTCTTATGTTGGAAAGTATGATATTCAATGCTGATTAATAGAACGAACTTATTGGAGGAAGAATCAATCACAGTCGTGTATGGCTGATCATACGTCCACTTTGTCTTTTGAAGCGAAATGTTCTATATGAGGAACGTAGCCAATTAGATACTATGAGATATTAATTGCCAATATCAGTGAAAATGAATTTCTGGTATGTTTCTGAAATATGTAGTTCCAAAGGTCACAAAAATCATATCTTATGTTTAAGATAAGTTACTCATTTCAACGTTGGGGACTTTTATTTTGATTTTGTTTTTGTTAGTTTTTTTTAGAAAACTATGTCTTAGTGGATTGGATAGAAGTTTCACAGATAACGTTTTTTTTTAAATGTTGTAAGAACAATTTCTTATCAGTACCATTCTTGGATATAGATGACAAAGTATAGAGATATAAGAACGAATATTCCACTTTATAAATGATGGGCATCGTAACAGATGCACAAGTCAATAAAACAAAGCTAGCTATTGCCAGATAAAAACACCATCAAAATAAAACTAGTGTTCAGAAGAACAACTATACATAGACAAATTCACATTCTTTTACCGTCTGTGCAATGTGTTAATACATTATTGTAAAATGATCAAAAACATTAATTCCCCAAGACAATTAAGTGCATATTTACATCAGCTTTACTTTTGTCGCTTTTGTTTTAAACAATAAGCACAATATTATCAAGATATTCAAATATTTTGAGCAAGGGTCGTAGATCAACTGACTTGAAGCCAAGGAAGCCCTTAAAGGGCCATGGGCTCATAGTAAAACCAGACAGGGCCCCATGAACCATTTTGTTCCAGGACCTGTGCTTGCTCGTCACGGACCTGTCTTGAGCCTGTCAAATGTCAAATAACACAAGAGTTGCAGTCACTGGTGTAGATATAAAGGAAAATAACAACTTTTAATGATCTTTTGTTAGGTTATTTCCCTTTTTCAACCAATTTGCATGTGAGAGGGGTGAGTGGGGTTGGTGCTATCAGTTTTATAAGTTAATATAAGATGGCGATTTGACAAAGGAAAAATGTAAACATGGTAATTTAAGAAAATCTCCTGGGAATCGAAACTTTGTTGCTTGTATGATAGAGGACGTGCTGAGAGAGACGTTCAATGAAAACATATTGTGTCTCTTTATCTGGTATTGTGTTTTATTTACATATTTTGCGTCTTTTCCCACTTCAAACTACATCTTAAAATCAGTTACAAGTGTTCAACTTCTAAAATACTTGATACATTTCGACCATCTACATAAACAAATCAGACAAATCAGCATCCCATGAACTGTATACTCCATGATTTATTAGTTTTTATTTTGAATTTTTAAAAATTGGATTAATGGAGTCTATGGTTGAAACCCATTACAGTTTGTGGAATTATCATCCACTCCTTTCAGTTACCTAGGTCCATGAAATAGCAATGAAACCAGTTTTCCGTAAACTAAATGTATGCCTCTCATTCATGGACAATAGAGTTTTCCTTTTGTAATTAATAACTTCACATCACAGAACTCTATGGTTGAAACACATTACGGGTAATACTTTATTCTTAGAAGTGGAAGTGAAGTCCATGAAACAGTGATGGGTTTCAATCAAAAAGTTCAAGAAGCTCACATTATTCATTTTCCAATGTATCTATGATGTACATATTTTTATTTCATGCCCATATCAATAAATTCATAACCTTACTGCCTTTGATGATTTTCCGCAGATTTAAGACATCACTTTAATTTTGTAAAATAAATTTATCATTTTACTATTTGTTTGACAATATTTACTTATCAGAATAAATATATGTGACAAAATACTATGTTATTTCAATGTCAATGAATGGAGTGCTTTATGCATATATTGTATCATATAATTGTTATTTACTTTAAAAATAATTGAAATGAATCCTCCGTTAACTGATTCAAACAGTTTCAAATACTTTTGTTTACCAAAGAGCTAAAAATCTGACTTCAGAGAAATCAGACTGTCTTAACCAACCACAGCATTGCTAGGTTCTTAAGCACACTAATAAAATAAGAACCAAATTGTGTATACATTTTTATTTCAAACTGATTGGAAATTTACACTGGCCATAAAACATCAAAAATATGTTTTTTTATTTCATGATGATGATAATAAATCATAATAATCAAAAGATGTATGAAATAACATAAACAATTACAGGATATAAAAGCACTATAAACTATATCTTCAGAAACAGTAGTCTCTGTACAAATCCAATCTATTATAGTCTAAAGTCCCTGACAGAGAATAAACTGAGATTACTATACTCTTACATTCAAGGTCAAAGTCTAATGTAGAAAACAAAAACATAAATATTAAAAGCCCGTACAAATAAACATGGATATGATGATGAAGTATCAAGTGATAAATGACAAATTCAAAATCATTGCATAAAATTTCTTAGAGAAGATACCACACAATTGAAGCTTCTGTTTTAGTTTTGTAAGAGTTGTCTACTCAGTATTGTAAAATGTGCAATTTATTGTCAAGGTAGAAAAAAATGTTTTTTCGACAGTTTATAATTCAGAGTAATTGCCAGTCAGGTACATAATGGTGGGAGAGTCTTAAACTGGTACATTGTAAAAAATTAAGTCAGAGAATTTTTGAGTATTATTTAAAATCAAGAGAAAGACAGCTGTGTATAATAAAGGGAAGTAACTCATTAAATTCTTGATGTTCTTTCTAGAGAAGAGTCGTATTTCTCTTTTCTTTTGTTCCAATAAAGCTACAAGATACAACACAAAATGCAGATATGCTTTGTGATAGAGTGGCGTTAATGGGTACATTACACACAAATATACTTCTAGGCCATAATATAGAAAGTATACAATTAGATATGATTGAACTTGTGGCTCTAGGCATACCGATTAATTGACAAAACAAAACGTCACATTTATGTCCAAAATTATGATGGTTAATGCATAAGCATTGGTATAAGATAAAACCAATCAAAACCAAAAAAACACACACAAAGTCAATCTTAGTACAAACAAAGGGACAATTAGTATCTCACAAATATAATTATGCAAATTTGAGATGACCAGCACCTTACACATAGTCTCCACCTAAATTGTAAATCTGAGTATCTTTCAAAAATATCTTAATGCATTGTTTAATATAATAAAGACTTTATATATTCTAGTGACGTAATGTTAAAACATGATTTGCCATGTCTGTAATTAAATGATAATTACTACAAACCTAATATCTTTCTGCATCTCAAATTGAGCCTCAATTGTGAAGGAACAAATGTTCAAGCACAAAACTAAAAGAGGCCAAAGGTGAATATTAACCTTTAGTGCTTATAACTATGCCATGTATTTAAAACAGAAAGGTAGCTTTGTGTAACAAGGTCATCATTCTCTCTTTCGATTGATATGCAAATTAATGTCATGCAAAGGCACACTGATGAATTATAAACTAAAAACACAAATACTCGTTGATATGAACACATTGATAATGAACGAAAACAGAAAAGCCATTGGACGAATTAGGAATACTGTCAATATCTTAACTCTTTCCAAACCTTTTCCCATACTTTATATAAATATTGATGTTGGAAGTGAGTTCCTACAGACATCTTCTATATCAGTTATGGGAAAGTCTTGAGCACTTTAAGATTCATATGTTTACATAACAATAATCTATCAATGCGGAAAATTGTAGGCTGACAGCTGCGCTAAATTGTTACCATTTGCTGCAGTTTTTACCATTTGCTGCAATTTTCCCCATCTTATAAAAATAAAGCAATTTCTTCCAAAATTAACCTTTTCTAAGAGAAGTTTTGTCCAGTAAATATTCCTCCTATCATCAATTTTGCCTATCAAAAAGCTGTGTCTAAAATGTCCGGCAAGTTGGACCATCAATGCCCACAAGTCATGCCAAACCAAAGAATATCTTTCAAAAACAACATTAATGATCAATGAAAAAGAAAACAAACAAATTAAATGGGCCCAAGGCAGTCATAAGCTTGCAACCTACAAATGTTGAAACTCAGATGGGAATCTTTTTTTTCTTTGAGAACAAGAATGTCTAAAATGTCATGACTATCTT
>JAUUEB010483160.1:0-11014 GCA_032362205.1 Clione limacina | reverse complement strand
TTTCTAAAATTTATAAAAAGTTATATCTCAAGACATGCACTTTTTGTTAATACTAACCAAAAAGGGTCATAAAAAAAAGTAAGAAACGGACGGGAATAAAAAAATAAAAAAAAATATACAGTTTTACATGTTCTTAGTTCTAACCTGTAAAAAGCATGCTCGCGCACGCACACATTTTTTATGGAAGACGAGAGAGGAGACACTTGAAAGGTCTACTGCAGTCTCGACCATCAAGTAAATAAGCTTGTTTGTGTTTCAAGTAATGTTTTTTTTTAATGGGGAGAGTTTTCTGGTCATTTGAGCTTTCCTTGTTTAAAATTAAAAAAATACTATATTTAAAACAAATAAGACTTTAATAAGTAAGAAACCTTTTTAAATAAGGAAAGCTTAAATTATGCTCAAAATGAAATTATGGTACTAGAATTTGATTCAGGACGAGACATGGGTATAAAGCCCGCTTTGCGAAGCCCCAAGTTTGAGATCAAGGCTTCTGGCAGGCCTTTTTTTGAAGATAGGCTTTGGCTTCATCATTTTTTGGATGAGGGGCTTTTGCTTCGGCTTTCCAATAATCTGTTTACTTTGCTCTTAATCCATTCAAAAGTGTAACAAATCATAACTAGATACTGTTTACAATGTACACAACACTAGTTTTACTGAAATAAGATGATTTAATCTTTTTATTGAGTTTTCTAAAATGTTGGCTTCGGCTTCATGCTATTTTTTGGAGAAGACTTTTTGTTGTTTTGAGAGTTTGGCTTTGTGATGTGCAAGGGCTTCAGCTTCTTGGGTTGCAGCTTCGTAATGATTGTTCAGCAGGCGCGTAGCCAGTGGGACACGGGGAAAAGTCCCCCCATATACATGAGATCCAAAATGCTCTAAATTTGCACCATATTTAACTTTCTCAATAATTTCGGCCGCTGCCATTGCTTTGATAATATGCTCTTAAACATTCTAAAATTGCATTATTTTACCAATGACAACAATTTCCAAGGTTGTCCCCCGATTCCAAAATCCTGGCCATGTGCCTGCTGTTCAGCACCTCGAAAATATGATGGTTTGAACACCAGACATGGATACGAAGCCAGGACACATCACGAAGCCGAAGCCAGCATCTCAAAACATCACAAAGTCAACTCTAAAAATTAACACGAAGCTGAAGCCTTTGTTTTTAGAAAACTCTATAAAAAGGTTAAACCATCCTATTTCAGTAAAACAAAGTGATGTGTACCTTGTAAACAGTGTCTAGTTAACATTTTAATACTTTTGAATGGATTTGGAGTAAGAAAAACACCAATGTTAATGGAAAAGAGCCCAGGATTTTTGTAATTATCACGAAGCCGAAGCCAGCGTCGCAAAACATCAGGAAGCTGAAGCCAGCTCTGAAAAATAACACGAAGCCGAATCCTTGGCTTCTAAACTACGGCTTTCGCAAAGCCAAAGCCAGCTTCGAACCCATGTCTGTGGTTCACACACAAAATTATATTGGATTGAGAGCAGGCATTTTTTGTCTTAATTTATTTGAGACCAACTTTATCAAAATCAGATGAAGGATGAACATTGCAAACTTCTCCTGTTTATTCATTTATTTGTTGTTTTCATTGTTTAGAATTGGTCTACCAGCAAAACACATTCCAAACTGGTAAAGTTTTGTTTTTCCACCTTCCTCAATTATTAACATTTTTCAGCCAATCTCTATTATAAAGGTCTTGATAGAACATGGGTGATTTTTAACTTTTAAAAATCCTAATCCATGATATATTGATATTTTCGTGGTAAAAACAATAATTTCAGCTTCCTCTCTATTAAATAGTTATCTACATACTAGGACGTCGAAAGTGACATATCAAATTGATTGAAGAATCTATTTTTTGTTCCATTGGCTTTATAAAAATCAAATAAATAAATTGTTTTGAAAAATAATTGTCAACCCTGTTTATAAATTGGCCAAATATTTTCAATGTTGTTTGAATTTGATGAAATCTGTTTGAAAGTATAGTACAGAACTGTTCTAACTTGCAAGCCCGGCACCAACAAGGCTGAAAATGAGAGACAGGGTGTAAGTGCTTTAGGATTGCGCATATTTCATGAGAAGTAAATGAAATCTGGAAAGCAGGCATGCATTTCAAGATGTCTTAACAAAATGTTTTCCAGATCGCATTTCATTTTTGTAATGAATTGTTTTAATTTTTCCCAGAGGCCCGGAACATTTTGAAGAAACTGAGAGATGATCAGACCAGGGATTCAGATTTAGTGATCAGTCTATGGGAGGAGACGATCATGGACAACTCTCACAAACTTGGAGATGAAGGTGAATATTGCTATCATTAGTTAAGACAAAAGGTTGTCTGTAGCTTTTTTATTCCCAAATCTTTAGCCCTGTTATCTGGAAATCTCTGCTGTCCTCATAGAACCATCAAGATAGCCAAGAAGCCTGCTGTAGTGGCCTGTTTTCAATCTCAATAACAGTATCTGTTTGGTCTTGGGAGTTTGTGAATTGGATCTGTTCCACAGTCACCCAGTCTTTGCCAGGGCTGTCAGAGATTCAGGGGACACGATTTTTCACAGTTTTGTGATTCTATTCTTTGAAACCTGCATGCATTTTACAGGTTGGTAATCGAGGGACAAATGTTGCTAGATGATTACAATTTTTGTCTGATAAAAAGTGCTAATTGAGATATCCACAAGCAAGGAAGAAGTGAACAATAAAAGAAGAAATTGTGTATTGACGCAGAGTTTCTCTATAAAGATCTAACAATCATCAAAAAACATTAACTCAATAATTGCACTTTTATAATTCTTCTTTTGAATCATCAAATAGAATTTAAAATGTTAGAAGTTTCAGAAAATATTGAAAACACTAACAATCCTGACTTTTGATGATATTTGTATTAGTAATTTATCTCTAAGCTTCTTAACTCTATGTGCATACTACTGAAATGTTTCATTTATGTATTGTATTCTTATCTATAGGCGTAATAGGGAGCTTGTTGTTTTTAAGCCTGTTCTGACATAACTATTTATTTGTTTCCTCTCTCTCTCCCTAAATGGTGTGTCTATCTTGAATTGACCTCCACATCCAGTTTGGCTCGTTTATGAACAAGTTTGCACATCTGCACTAGACTGCCAAAACTATGATGTTGCAGAGGTAAGATGGTTTGTTTCATTTTAACTTTCTTCTATATAGGAAACCGTATATTGTTGTTATCTTCATTGTCTTGAATAAACTTTAAAGCCAGTCAATCTTGTAAATTTTCAATTTTAGAATCTGTATTTTGTTACTTTAATCATTTCATAATTCATTTTTTGTTGGACTATAGACCCTGGTCAATGAAACATCCCTTTCATATATGAACTTCATGTATTGCCAAAGGTGCTAGAAAGTTACACTCACTCAAATAACAAAGAAAAATGTAAAGTCAGATAAAAAAAGATTTGTATTTATTTATTCTCTGAAACACAATCTTTTTAATGGTGCCTTTGTTTTAAGGTTCTGATACTGAAGATTTTAATTAAGGTGTGGTCATTGTGAAGCTTTTGTCAACAGTCTCAGCTGTGTTGATGGAGACATAACAACAAGACCTATCAATTTATAGTTAAAATATTGTAACATTTTATTAATACTACATATATGGATAGAATTATACGAAATCAAAGTATTTATCATTCCCTTTTCTTCATGACTATCTGCTGCTGTGTAATCCAATACAACCTTTTCTCCCTTTTTATCAGCATTGTATCACATTACTGGACCAGAAATTCAATCAAAGTTTACGAGTGCGTCGTTTACAAGGACTGATGTATGAGGCACAGTCAGAGTGAGTATTAACACATTATCTGTGTACACAATTTTAAACAATAAAGAAATTAAATATGTTTATTTTAATCCCCATGTCTGCCTGTTGCCACACGGGTCGCGAACAATGAAAAAGCGTCCTTGTGTGGTGTGTTGTAACAAGTTTAACCTTCTACCCTCATGTGTCATCACGGGTGAATGACAGACATCTCTGATGACACTGCAGCATTGTACTGCATGTGAACACAGATTGACGGACCAGCATAATAATTAGTTTGTTGTGTGTTTGATTTTTGTTTTGTGGGTTTATTTTTTTCAAAAGGGTTTATTTTAAACATTATGCAAAAATTAGAACATCAGAATTGAACTATTGAGTTTATGTTAGATTGAGGGAAAGTAAAATCTAGAGATCCAAAGTTTTTTATAAACAACTACAGTGTAAATTATTGTAAGACATAATACAAGGAATTAGATAAGATAGAAAGTGGAACAACTTAAAAAAAATGTACACACATACAGCATAAATCGTTGTAAGACGTTAAACAAGGAATAGAAAGTGTGATTATCTCGTTGTGTAAATTATACTCCGAAAGAGTTCAGTCGATATCAATTTAAGGTAAGATCAGGTTGTATTGCCTGGCAATTAGAGCAACTCCGACCTTTTTAAATCATTGAAATTATCACACCAGTACCCCTATCTTTTTAATAATATTTTAAATTTTGAGCTAGAAATAGAATTCATTAAGTATCAAAAACAATATAATAAATAAACAAAAACTGCAGTTATACTGAGGGAAACTACCCGCCCCCACTCGTATAATGGAAGAATCCATCCCCAAATAACCTACTCTATAAAACAAACGTTGTGACCTCTCTGCTGAAGAGTTATGTGCCGTGTTTGAGAGGCTCAATGTTGTCTGTCAGGCCTATGACAATCATGTGACAAACTGAACTTTTAAAGAATGTTTGATTGATCATTTCTTGAATGATTCACTTCGTCAATCGAACAAGCATTATCCAAGCATTTTTTACGGAAGTTTGCTCCACCACTAGTTTTAATGTCCTTTGTGAGGATATGTGATGTGTGTGGAAAGAGGTTATTCAGGTCTTTTTTAAAGTTTCAACTAGGTGTGGACTCATATTTGCTTGAATCTCACGCTCCTGAAGATATCTCTTGTTTATTCTTGTCTGAGGATTCAGCATGCACTTTTGATTCCTTTGTTATACAGTTTTGATTTTCAACTGTTGGTAATTTATTTTATTTATTTTTCCTTCAGGTATGAAAAGGCAGAAGAAGAGTATAAAAATATATTGAAAATTGATGAAACAAATATGGTGAGTACAATTTTGTATGAATCAATTTATATTCCTTTTAATTTTCAAACATATAAATGTTAGTATAATAAGGCTAATGTGGTGTTGGAAAAAAACATTAACTTCAGACAAAAAAATTAAAAATGTCTGAGCCCATCTTAAAGGGCTGACAATACTGATATGTTCCTATACATCAACTGAAACAAAATTGTGACAATTCTTTATGGTGATATTGTCCCTATCTTCATTCTCTTGCATTTTGTTAGGGTACGTAATCTTAGACTTAGACATTTCTTGATTTTTCTTCAGTATGCAAGGAAACGACAGATTGCCATACTTAAAGCAAGACAAAAGCTCCCAGAGGCCATACAGAAGCTGAATGAATTCTTGAAAGAGTAAGTTATATCAATAAATTGTTTTGTTGTAGATCTTGTATAAAGCAGGGACACAAGCCATGGAGCCGGTGCCACAGGGTTTGGAGCTGGAGCCACAGTTTTATCTTCTTTTTTTTTTAATTAAAAAAGGGACCTAATGTAAGTCAAGTAAAGCTTTGTTCCTGACAATAGCAAAAGTGTAAAGCTTATTGTTCTTATATAATAATTTCTACCAAAATGAGGCTTTTGAAATGTATTTTTTCTGGGTCATTTAGTTTTTTTTAAAAATTCAAATTGTCTTTAGTGCCAAAATGGAGCCTTGGCTGACTTTTTGAAAAGTGCTGGAGCTGCACCATAAGACATACGACTCGGATTTCCTGGTATAAAGGTTATTTGTTCATTGGTCTATAGTTTATTGATTTCAGTCTCAACTGTCTTATGGATAAGCATGTTTTTGTTTCTGAACATCAATCATTATTTATGTTTTTATGAACTTTTAACAGGTTTATGACAGACTATGAGGCCTGGAATGAGCTCTGTGATTTGTACCTCACTCAGCATGATTACAACAATGCAGCATTTTGTTTAGAAGAGTTGATCATGTCCAACCCACACAACCACCTGTACCACCAGAAATATGCAGAGGTTTGTGATTAAACAGAAAAATGTTGTCTTCGTTCTTATCTCATTAAGCATGTTTTTTTAAATTCCCATGCTCTTTGCTATATGTTTTTGATAGGTGCATAAAACCAAGTTTAAAACATTATAAAATTAGTAACTAGTTGTCATAAGTATTACTAATAAGAGTGTATGTATTATGAGATAAATAGATATAAATAAGAAACCAGCCTTGACCCGAGCCTAGAGCTAAACAGAGATGCCTGGAGAACTGCCATTGCATTGCAAACAGTCTAACCCTTGCAGCATGTACAAATAGACTTAAAATGATGATGATGAGATATGATCCAGATACATATGACCTTTTTTAAACGTATTGTTCACTGTTGAAATGATTTCATAGCCTTATATGGACAAACTAGGTCCCAAATAAATAAGTAAGTGCTATCTTCTTATTATTTACATAACTTCTGAACTAGGAATAGAGGTACTCATCGCCTAAGAACCAACTTCTAAGGATGTGAAAGACTGATATGTGTATGTGCAAAACCTCATGAATAAGAGAATGGATGCAAAAAAGAGATGAATACCCAACCCAAATGATAATGAGGAGGCTTTTGAGTTAAGAGCCTTACCACTCAGTAGCAGGGTTGCTTTTATCTTGACTATTGAGATAACCTGTCATTTATTTTATGTTAAGTAGTTTGATGGTCTTGAACATATTTGTTTCTGTAATTGATGACAACTTCTGCTTCTTTTCCCCCAGATCCGATACACCCAAGGGGGTAGTGAAAATATGGAACTGGCCCGCACATACTTTGCTCAATCTGTTAAATTAAACACAAATAATGTCAGAGCTCTCTATGGCTTGTTTATGGTAAGTGTAAAAAATGGTGGTACTTCAAAATAATTGTTCCTTTTCTCACAGTTGTTACAATGCTCTGGCAAATTACTTAGTGAAATAATTTGTCTTGAGTAAACTCACTTGTTTTGGCTTTTATGTTAGATGAGTCTGTTCATCAGTTGCCTTGTCATAGCTTCTGAAGGATATTAACCTTTGATAATACATTTTACAGAAGATATACTTATCAAGCTTACATTTGAGTGGGAGCACAATCAACAAGTCATTATATTATGAGAGTAAACTGTTAATTCAGTGTATTAAACTCCAGGGATTGATACTGGGTTTGAGAGAAATTTTTAAAATACAAAATTTAACATCATGTTATAACATTTATGTGCGTGTGTGTGTGTGTGGAAATCCTTGGGGGGTAGACAGGAACTAGAACTAATTCCTATCAAAGGCGCACTATAAAACGTAGATGATGTATATACATTGCACTAGTTAAGACCAATTTTTTAGAAATTGGCACCATCATCCTATTCCTATCTCTTTTATGCAATTTCTGATTTGTGCATGTTCATTTTGAGTGATGCAATAATGATTCAAATTCTAACCTATAAAAACCTGGTAGTCATCTACATTTCTGTCTATCTACTTATTGTATCATCTTGTCACATACTTTTAATGCATCTTTTGTCCCCACAATCAACAAACAATAAGCTTTTTTTCACTGTTTTTTACAACATAATGTGCAGTGAGTAGAACAGGGAGGCCTCATGCAAATAAACAAACACAAACATTTTTGTTTATTTTCTTTATTGGATCACTTTTTCACACAATGTTGCTCATACTGTCAATGAGAAAGGTATTACAAACTCCATGAATTGTGTATACTATACCAATTACTTACACCAGCTAAATAGAATGTATCATGGTCTATTTCAGTCTGCGTCAAATCTTGCCTCCAGCTCAAGCAAAGGTGCCAAAGACAAACAGGTGAACCTTAAGTATGCTTCATGGGCAGCAGAGCAAATACAGATTAAATACAAGGTAAGTTGAGATAAAGAGATAAGATTAGCTATTTTAACTACATCAGACGTGTTTAGAAAATTGTCTGAATATTTTATCAAAATATTTTTTGCTTAGGTTTTTGTTAATTTTATCAATTTTTTGTGTTCATTAAAATTAAGACACGTCTGTTGATTGAGTAAATTTCTACATAGTTAACAGTCCATCCAAATAAAATCTTCAAATTTTAATGAGACTTGGAAATTTGATAAGATTTGGTGCAAATGGAAAAGGGCACACAAACCATTTTAAAATAACTGTTAAAGCAGTTTATGGCATTTTTTCTCTATGTTTTACTCTTCTTCTTCGTGATCATGCGCTTTAACCTCAAACAGAGTCATCTATTGTTGCTGAATTTTTGCGTTAACGCACTGCTTTTTACAGACTCATGTTTTCCCCCAATGTTTTGCTTAACACTTTTCCCTTTGCCCAGAGGGCGGCCACTATCCGTCTTCAGAAGGTACTCTTTTATTGAGACTTTCAGAGTATGACATTTTTGGTAGGACATTGTTGAATTTTGCAAAGTGTGTCCCATTGAGGGGTCGAACCCACACCGTTTTTACCAGTCATGGGCTCTAGAGATCAAAATACGCTCTCAAGTCCAACCGCATAGACCACTCAGCCATTGTGCCTTTGTGTATATGCTTTGCTTATTTCTAACAATTGAAATAAATATGATTTCTTTAATCTGAAACAAGTAAGAATGATAAGATGAAGCTAACAAGAACTTCTTACACACAAAAATGATCTGCTGTTGTTTTTGCTAGTGTTCTGAAATGTGCTTAACTGAAGTTCAGCATATTTTAACCGTATGTTATATAATAAATAATAACAAAACTTTTATAAATAAAAAAAACTTCTTTTGTAGAAAACAACTTTTTAAAGTCTGTGCATTGTTGTTTTTTATTTGTTATATTTACCCTGTAAGGAGTGTTCTATCACCAAGAACACTGCGGGTTGGACTCTAGCCTCAACCATATTTTGAGTTTTAAAAAACACCCCTGTCGGTCGACTCTGCTGCCAGTTGCGAAAAGAGTACTAGTAGCTAACCTCAGGTCAAGCGAAGTAAAGTCGGTGAGGAAAGCAATGACAAACTACCTCAAATGCCATTGTCTAAAAAGTCTTTAACTCCTGATTACCCAAAGCTCAGTAATGGGTATGGGTAACTTTACTTTACTTTTTACCCTGTGACATTGAACAATTGACATTTTTTCCTTATCTGCTTTCAGAGCCAACAGCCTGAGTCACAGCTGAAGGACACCAAGGTGCTGGAGACTCTAGAGAAACATCTGGACTCTGTCCAGTCAACGTAGTATACAACCCTAGTGATTCCAGTTTTCATTGTGATAGTAGTCAGCAATACTTTGAACTCAAGACTCTCTCCTCACTGCCATCATGTGATACACACGCGATGTGTTTGGTGCCAATGGTTGTGATTTGAGCATTAGAACACTTTAAGCTGATAAAATATAGATATAAAGGATTTGTTCATGATCATTGAAAAGCTAGTATTCATGGATATTTGGAGACCCAAAAATAGTTTAGACACGCTTTCATGCCTGGAAAACTTAAGGTTTAATACTTTCTATCTCTTACTCAAGAGAACTTGTTCTAGATGCAGGATGTTTTTCAATGTAGCTTATTAGACAGAAATGGTTTATCAGACAATTATACCAAACTGAGTAACTTAGTTTGGTTATACTGTGTTAATACTCAGCCAACATTAACCGATCTCCTTTATTATCACATTTGACTGTGGTACTAACACTTCTTTTCCTTGATTTTTATCTTTTTCTCAAAATATAGCCTCTCCTCCGGTATGACATGTTCATTCCTGTGTCATTGTATTCAGATATGCACAATTTTTAGAGTATTTGAGAGGAAGTAGAACTTGCTTATTGATTTCCAAAGAAACATCCATGTTTTACCTGAGTTTATAAGACTCTATAATTAAGTAAACAGAGTAAGGTGCAAATTGTTGGTACTAAGTAGGTTTTACTGTCCTGTGTAAGTATGAAAGAAAGGTAATTTATATGTGTGAATGACAGGTGTAAACACATGGGAGAATGTTGTATACTTTACGCAAAACTGTCATTGAAATGAACGTAATTATTTCTGTATCTTCATATTTCTTTCTTTTAAATGTTTCTTGAAGTTCTCTGTAGTGATTGTATTTTACTCTTTTTAGATTTCCCTGAAATCTTTGGTGATGTAACATACACAAATGATGCATATGTTGCAATTCTGGAGGTACAGAGCAGGAAATGTTATAGGAGTAGTTAGTTTGCACCACCCGCTTGCTACATGTGTTGTGATAGCCATGTGGTTAAGACTAAAAGTTTGTGGTTCAATTCTTAAAACATTCACTACATCCATTTTTTAAAACCCTCTTTAGCTCAAATTAACATATATAATGTTACAAACTTATCCTTGTAATTCTCTAGAGTGTTGAGAAATGTGTAAACATGTTCAAGCCATTTGGTCTTGTTCTGCACAATGTTCTAGTACTTTACCTCTATCTCTGTTAAATCTATTATTATTTTCTAAGCATCACAGTTTGTATCATGAAGGCACTGACTGTTTTTTTTATAACAATTGAATGTGTTGTTTGTAACTTAGGTTGGCTGAAAAGATATGTATCATTGGTTTGTTCATTCAACAGTATTGTGGGGCATATGAGTGTTTTCTGGTTCATTTTACTGTAGAAAACAATGTGAAATTAGCTCAACCTGACCTTACTTAAGGTGTAATCCTAGCAGACATGGGTACGAAGCCGGCTTCGGCTTCGTGATGTTTTGAGAAGCCAGCTTCGGATTCGGCTTCGTGATGTTTTGAGATTTCGGCTTCGTGATATTTCCAAAAATCCCGGAATGTTTTTTCAATAAAAAGGGTGTTTTTCTTACTCTAAATCCATTCAAAAGTGTTTATAGGCTAACTAGACACTGTTTACAATGTACACAACACCTTGTTTTACTGAAATAGGATGATTTGACCTTGTTATAG
>JAUUEB010483149.1:0-10594 GCA_032362205.1 Clione limacina | reverse complement strand
GGCGACTGTAAGAAACGTTATTTGCTTTGTAGGTTTACTATGTTTTATCTGGTAAAATACTCGCCATGAATCATGAACAAACATAAACCATCTTCCGGAAATGAATAATTTGCACGTTCAGTGAATGCAAAGTTCTATGTCCGTCTTAAATGTAAACAAAAGCTGATACAAATGTTTGTAATACAGGTTGGTTCAAAACTTGGATTTTCTAAAGCGGGGTGGGGGCATATTAGAGCATAGCGGGGGTGAGAGAGAGAGGTCGACATGGTGGTAAAAATGTCAGCGTGTTCGTATTTTCTTTCTTTTTGTATCCTTCCCGGGTAAAACCGGGTACTAAGCCACTAGTTTGATATATTTTCCAATCACACATTATAATATTTATGTCGATAAACAAGTGTTGTTTGAAAATATGATGATATGAAGTAGTAAAATATAACTTGACCAGTAGATTCAAAACAACTAAATCTGTCAACTGAATATAATCTGAAGAACCTGAAATTCCAGTTCTACAAACTGTTACCGAAGCTTCAACAGTCTATTATTGCTGTTGCCAAATAGTACATGGTTATATCAGACTTTACAGTCTTATACCGACCAGAATGTGTGTGATATTAACTATATGAGTTAATAAAAACTGATTACTCTCGTTCGAGTAACAGACACTGAAATAAAAACCTTCATCTTAATGATGAATATCAAAATAGTACACAAGTTGGCAACGAAGTCTAAGGGGCACATTTCTTTTTCTATACAATCCAAACCATATGTAAGGTTCACATATCCAAGTCATAATCCATTGATACCAATATGCTACATTTTGTAAAGGTTCAATCTTAGTTTGAGTCTACTAGACAATAACAATCAGATACATTTGTGAAGACAAAAGATAGATATATAAATATGAATAAAAACAGAAACAGTATTTTGAGTATTTGTATTAAATTTTAATTAAAGATCATCATTAACATATAAAAACAAATATCTTAAAAGGCAATGATTAATGCCTCACATAATTTGGTACAATAAAATATTCATATTCAGCTTGTTAACAAAGTGGAAGTACAGTTTGCAAACAAACAAAGTCTATCAGTGTGTAATGCATATCATTGGGAAAACAAACAAATATAGCATTTGATAAATAACGCATGAAACAAAATATAAAATTGTTCCTACCCTGTATAAAACAAAAACACTCAATAGTATTCATTTTTTTGCTTTCAAAGGACTTAGTAAATGACAATTTCAATGCCACCCGGGGTTCCATTTTCACCAACTAACAATTATATATTCAAAGTTATCTTTATTTGTTGAATTTTCAGGCAAGAAGCGAATTAAAAAGTTTAAAATTCCTTCACAAAATAAAACAAACAATAGTTTTTGCAAAAATAGAATTAAAAACTGAACTGACATATAAGTTCCAAAGGTAAATTTTAAAAACAATGTCTACTGGCAAGAAAACTATTTTTTAAACTTGAATGATTATTACATTACCAATAAGCCTAACAATTAATCAAAAACTTTAAATTTTAAAAACAATTAAGTACTTTCACAAGAAAATCTTTCTTTCATGATTGGAATTAAAAGCATCAAATATAAGACAACTTAAAAGGTGAAACACTGTTCAATTAAACTATAAAATTGTGATCTGAAATATAAAAGGGTTACTACTTTGGTGCCATAACAGTCTTTTTGTTATGCACAAGAATTTTATAAAAGATAAATAATGAAAAAAAGGTTACTGAGACGTCTGCTCGAAAATCCTTTTGTGCAATATCAAGACAATCAAGTTTGAAATATTATCCTATTTTATAAAGATTTAAGACCCTTTTGTTGAACAACTAACAAACAATGTTTCAAAAATAGCAACATTCAGATTATAAAGTTGAGAAATGTATAATAAAAATCAAGGTTAAAATGTTACCTGTCAATTAACTCTTAGTTAAGGACTTACATATAATAATTCAAATTGGTAGATTTTATTCATAAAATAAAGAAAATATTGTCTTTTATCATTGAAAGAATTGTAGAGAGGGAATGACTTATGTCTTGTTAGACTTGTGGCAGTTTAAACATCACACAAGAGTTTGAGACAGGAAATTAAAAGAATTTAAAAGTAATGGATTACAAGCAAGGCATCTTTTTTCCAATTAAAACATTTATAACACACATTTTCACAGTTCCACATACAATCAACACATTTTATAAGGCCAAAAAATAGGTCTGTTTCCACTAACCCGACCGATCCTACCGTAAACTTGCTCCCCCAACCTACCAGTTGTTTTTTTCAATTTTGTATTTTTTTGAAAAAAACATTTTTCAGAAACAAAAATTATTTTCGATTTTTTCTTAAGAAATCCTTTTCTGAAGTGATTATCACATTATTTGGCATTCAGTTGGAGGTAGGAGTCAAGGAGGCTAGACAGGAAATGCTTTTCATGACCGTAAAGAGTCCGGTTGGATTTTGTTGTTGTTTTTACTCATTCTTCGCGAATAAAAAAATAATTAAAAAAAAAACAATCCCTACCTACTTCCTTGTTTTGTTTAGTGGAAACAGACCTATTTTTTGGCCTAACACACCTTTTCTCACTTCGACAAACGACCAACACATTGAGTCGACATAAAAACATTTCAATATTTGCATTATAGATAAATTGGCAAGACTGAAATATTTTGATCACTGATAACATTGTCATAAGAGGTAGATTCTATGAGATGTTTTAAAGTTTTTAATGGGTATAATTATTGAGTATGTGTGTGTTTGTGTGTGTATGAGTCTGTATTTGTTTAAAATAGTTCATGAATACATACGACTAATTGTTACCAGCCAAAGTCATAATTTGTTACTCTTTGGATTAAATAAAACTTAATTAAAAAATACAAGCCAAAGCAAATACTTACAAAGGTTGAAGTTACAAAATCGTTCGAAAAAACCTTTAAAGTTCTTAACTTATTTTAACATTTTCTTGACTTCAATAATTTATGTAAAAAGAGGAAACATTAAAAGATAATGAACACATTTAAAAAGTTTAAACTTTTGTGATAAAAACCTTAGAGTGTGCTGCTGTTCATGTATGTCTCTCTCTCTATATATATATACAAGATTCAAACTATTAAATAAACATGATTTAAATGTAAAATACAACAGACTAATGTGACATAATGGATTTCATTTGATTTACTATAAAAGTCTTACTTAAGTGTTATACTATTATAAACACCAGTGTTCAAAGTCAAGCTAAGATTATAGAAACATTTCTAAACCAGGCAAGCTCTCAATATTTCTAGTTTAATTTCAAATTTAGAAACATATTTATACAAATTCTCTTCAGCTTTAAACTTAACAAATATCATCATCTATTTTTAAGTTTTTTGTTTTTCAGACATTTGCTAATTGAAATAATTTACAAAACAATATTAAGTCCTAAAAAGTGATAAAAACTATTTATTTTCTTTAAGGTCAAAGGTGATGAATAAAATCAAATAAACAAAATTGTCAGCAAATCAAGGCAAGACTGAGACTACATGACCAGAACAAAGTTAGACATTCATATTTCTCTCACAACACATAAACAGTCAACAATATGTTTTTGTATTCACACAACTCACCAAAGTAAACATCAAACCTTATATTTGAGTCATAAAATTATCTAATAACACATCTTTTGATTCTTATTGCTAATAAAAAATAAATTAAGTGTATAATCAAAGTCTTAATCATATATGTCATTTAGAAATAAGATTAAAAAGTAATTGTAGATCTTGAAGAAGTAAAGCTTTCAGAAAAAAATATTATTAAAAAGAAAAACTTTGTATAAAACATGGACACATTGTTGTTTAAAGAAAAAAAAATGTTGGTGTTGGTCATAAAGAAGCTTCACAATATTTTGTACTTAGTTGTCTTTAGTTTTTATTTTCCTTTCCAGGAATTGTCATCGAAACATGGACTATAAATTGATAATGTATGATGACTTCCCAGTGCTAGAATTTGTTTCAACCAGTGAAGAAATTTGAATGTTAATGTATAATAACTGGACAATATAAAAAGTGTAAAGTTCCTCTAAATGATAATATGTGTGTTATGCCAGTATTTGTTTTCATCTTTTTGTATTTATTCCATAAACTTTAATGTTAAAGCCTATATATTCTTTAACCACATTTTATGCATATATTGTAAACAGTTAGATACTAGTACTTTAAGAGATTGTTTTGTTTACTTTATATTTTTCTCAGAATGTTTACAAGTTATTATACAGTTTTGTCATTTTATTTCATTATTCATGCCATATTTCTTAAACGTTATTTTGTATTGTTTTAGGATCTTTGAAAAATGAAATACTTTCTAGCATTTTAGATCTTGAATCAAAAATATAAATAAATGAAAAGTGGTCAGGTCTTGGAAGTTGTTTTTAAATCAGAGATCACTTAAGTTAATGAATATTAAAAGGAATAATGCTGATGTTTTTAAAAAACATTACATTTCATAACATGAAAACAAACTAATTAATGTGTACAGTAGCTTAAAACCTTTATTTGAGTTTTTGTTTATTCCAATTCTGTACAAATTTTGTATAACAAACCCTTTAAATCTTTACTTAAACTTAAACATTAAATTTACACAAAAAGCTTCAAAAAATATGTGACCATTTCATATGCCAAAACTCTAATTTTTAATCTTGTTTTATGTTTATTTGAAAGTCTACTGATGACATATCAGTTCATAACTTGATTGTATGTACAGACTTAGCAATAAACTCAATATTTTCCATTACCTTAACATTCACCCAAATCAAATAAAACATACACATATAGCAGTACAAATAGTTGATCACTCAACATGACAAGGTTTACAGTAAATATCACTTTGAGTTTGATAGACTCAGAGACAGGCAGCAGATCATGACACTCACAGAACTTTCAAACAGTGACTCAGTTCAACTCAATTCAATTTGCTTTAACTCAGTTTACTTCTTACTCAGTTTACTTTGACTAAGTTCACTTCTGTCTCAGTTTATAGCCACACATTCTTTTTTTCCCGAAACAATTTAATCCTTTATACTTTATCACACATATTCCTCATAGTCATGATCTGTTACTCCCTCTATGGACTGATGTCCTGTGTCTGGTAATTGTGCAATGTCTCTAAAAACACCAACCAGCTTATCAAAGTTAGGACCCCAGTTCAGCAGAGCATCAAAGTCGTACTGACTTCCTATGACTGGGTGAGGTGTAGGACTTGAAGGACTCCCTGAGGATGAGGCGTTGGTGCTGGCAAATGAGTCACCATTTGAGTTGAGGCCATCAGCATGAGCACTGAGCTTCCCACTCTGGTTGGGGTAATGCAGCATTGCCTCATCCGTCTCATCCTCGACCTCTGTCAGCTGAGAGAACATTCTTTTGCTAGGGTCAAGGTCAAGTTTAGTCCTCACATTGTCGTTATCAAACTCAAACTCCGAACATGTGAAAGAATCGTTGGCTCCACTGTCATCTGAACTAGAATCTGGAGGTTCTAATAAGATGCTACTGTCTAATACTGGTTCATGATGAGGTATGAGAGGAGGTGGGGGGATGTGAGGTCGATCAATGACAGAGGAGGAACCTGCATCTATCATGCTGACTGGATCATGATAGTCTGCACGTGCATTCAGTCTATTTATATCCTCCACAGTCAGGCCTTTTGGAACTTGACCTCGACCTGTGGTGGCTTTACGGTGCGCAGTTTGCGCGGAATGTGGATTAGGTACTGGCAACTGACTGTTGGGCAGTCCTGTGTTGGAAGAACTAGAACTATGACTGTGGTGGCTTCCTATAGATTGGGCTGAGTTACTGCGACTGTTTGAACTATTGTAGTTGTGAGGATGTGTGCGAGGACTGCGCACATGCAGCTGTGTGAGAGGACTACCTCTAGAACGAGCACTGTCTGGATGATTTAGTGCTGCAAGAGCTGAACTAGGTCGGCCTCCATTAGCTGTTATTTTTGGTGGGTTATGATTTGGGACAGAGAGGGCGGAGCCATTAAGTGATATAGGACTTTGACGTATATGATGATTGACAGGTGGGCCTCCATGTGGACTACTTCTATAGTTTGATGTTGACAGATTAGCTGGACTGTCTCTGTATTTATTGAAGAGTTGATTGTTCAAAGCTTGTGGCTGTTGATGGTAGTGATGTTGATTGTAGTGGTGGTGCGTTCCATTACGGAAGTCTCTGTAGTGACGAATCACATCAGAGGGAGCTATATCTGATGGAGCAATACTGCTGGCGTTTTCAAAATCATAATGTTCTGGTGCATCCTCTTCTCCAATGACACCCATCATGCCAGACATCTCGTCACCCTCCATGATGATTGTACCATCTGCAAGCTGTACAGCTTGTGGAGAGTAACTCGAGCCAATCAGATCTGGCCTTGTGGATAATGAACATGTCTTTTGCCCTGCAAGACTCTCCACAATGTGATTACGAATTATCATCTCCTCTTCATTTGGACTTAGAGCATATCTCAAGCCTGGTGCATCTAGAATATCATGTGCAGGTATAATGCTATCAACATGAACATTTCCTTTACCATTCATGTTGATACCAGAAGATCCAATCATTCCCCTAGTTTCCTTCTTTGGCTTCACACAACGCTGGAAGAGATCTCTGCGTGTGCGGAAGAGGATGAACACAACGACAATGGCTAGGAGGAGAATGACAAAGAAGACAATAACAACAATGATGCCAGTCTCAAGCCCACTTGATTCAGCCACTAGGAGGCACTGATATACTTCCCCATCTACCACACACTTGTTGCTGCCACCACAAGGGTTGTGATTACACAACGATGTACAAGATCCGTTAAACTTTCCCTCAATCTCAATGTCAAACTTGTCTGTGGAGCCATTCAAAGGGAGAGCATCGCCATTGATGAGGAACTGAGACAGGCAGCCATCAAGACCTGAACAGAGGGAAGGAAAATATATGTTAGTTGTATTTATCAGCGATTATATTATTGTTCATTATAACCTTTAGATTTGTCCCACTTCTTATGCAATTACTGTCTCTTAGTTTTGTTAACAAATGTTAGGCGTTAAACTTTGAACATAAATTAGAACTGACAAATTGTGGAAACATGATGAGACCAAATATCAGGACTGTCACAAAAAGTGTCATAGTTAGCAATGGTGATTTAAATGTTTTTGGTTAAACAAATGAAAATTGGTTGTTTTTAAAAGTTTATAGGTTTAAGATCTAAAAGATTGTAATAAGATAACTTCAAAATGATTCAAAAATGAAATAAATGATCAGATGAAAATATTAGACAATCTTGCAAGGCATTGCTCAGAAAGCAGGGAGGTGGACACAAAGATGGGAGGACAACATTTCCGAATCGACAAATCTGAAGTGATGTGCAGCTTTGTGAAATCAGCAGGGACAGATGAGAAGAATGACATAATCATCATAATACATAATCATCAGTGGGATTAGCAGTGACCAAAGAGTCTTCACAACTATGGTATGTAGATAAGGAGAATAAATCTGAAGGAATAAAAGACAATGATGGAAAAAGATTTGTAGTCATTACAAAAAAATATATTAAAAATACAAACATGACAGAAAAATAATATAAATCATGAATGATTATCTCACCATTGAGTTGTTTGTTGTTTGGTGGTACATTGGCATTTCCACTGATGGTCATTTCAGTCAAGTCTGACGAGTCAAAGGTGAACTGGACACCAAAGTCTCTTGGCTCTGAACGAGAATTGTCGAAATCCAATCTATACTCTGAGTCTACAGCAGTAACAGTTACATTATGCCAACCACCGTCACTGACAGATGGCGCAGACATCACTAAAGGTTCATTGACTGCTCCTTGGCTTTTCACTAGGAAAAGAATTTCTTTAGATTCAAACTGTGAAAATAATAGAAATCATGTTTATTAAATTGTCTATAAAAATAGTGAACAATCAATGTTGATCATTAAATATGCAATAGCAAATAAATTTGTTCTTTCTTTTTTAGCTTAAACACAAACTAACATACAAAGTATTAAACATGCCAAGTTACTAGAAATATTAAATATTTCTTTATGTGCACAAATTACTCTTTTTCTATTCATTTTGTATAAAAACATGTTTTTAGTAGTTGGAAAAAAATGAAACATTTTTAACAGGGTCAACGTGACTATACCATCATTAATTAACATCCTTCAAAGGACATAATCCAAGGCTGTCATATGAGGATTCAAACCAAGGTTTTTTCAGATTAAAGATCTGACGACCTTAAAAACTATAGACCATCCATAATGAAAGCTTTTTCCACAAGCAAAATGGCTAACATATGAATTCTTAACTTTTAGTTTTAAAATAAGATAATGACAAGTGAACATACCCAGAGTTGTACAGTCACAGTTTGTTGCCCTGTAGCAGTCTGTGCCTTGGCTGTGTACAATACACCTTCCTTGGTGCTTGTCCTGAACCTCAGTAACAATGTGGAAGGTTCTGGTGTTGCTCGTCTTCGTCTGGACTGAGCTTTGAGGCGGGCAGATCTTAGAAACGACTCCTTCACTTTGTATTTGATTATTGTACTGGGGCCAAGGTTAAAGGGTTGTCGTTCTGGTGAGAAATCAAAATGAAAATAAATGAGATATCATGAACTTGATTTTTATTGTCTTTTTTTCAATATGTCTAGGTTGAGATTGTTTGAGCAATCCCTCCTCTAAATGTGATCAAAGTCTTGCTTCATTGAACATTTCTTAAACATTTCATAGTTGAGGATGTGAACCTAAAAATTCAAACACATATATCACACAAGTAGGCGTGTTGTTCAGACATGTATGCTTACACTGTGTGGTAAACGCTGTGAACCTTGATCCCAAAATACTCAATTTTCCCCAGAATTCAGGGAGGAAGTTAACTTTGATTTGCCAATAAGAAGAAGTTTTAATGCTCATTGGTCTTTTTTGTTAATGCCAGATCAAATTACTCAAGGTCAAGGTTTTTTAACGCCCCATAACAATGGTTAATGGAATTAAGGTAAAATGTGGCTTATCTGACGTCAATTTTGAATATTTAATATAACATCATAATAACGAGTTGATGAGAATGTAAGTAAACTTACTGATAGCACATGTGTCTCCGGTGAACTCTGCAGTACATTGACATGACACCTGTGACCACTGGTCAACACACTTCCCTCTGTTAGCACATTTCTGTGACTTAGAACAGGCATTTCCAGGTTGGCTCTTAGGACATCCTTGAGTCACCCCAGATGACCTAAGAAGTGAGTTGTCTGAAACACTTCCAATGAGGTTCTGAGCAGGGTCCTTAGCAACACCAAGACTCCTGCCATTGACAATGACACTATGCATGCATCCCATGAAGTCGTGACTGGACACCATCCCAGACAGAGCCAAAAGGTCATCAAAATTTCTGACACCACCCAGGCTGAGGTAACGGCCTTGTACACTGCTTGCTCTGTGAAGAAAGAAAAAAGATTAATAATCAGACACAGATAAATCTACAATATTATTCAACATACTTATAAGCATCAGAGATAACTGACAGCACATGTTAAACACTTGGACTTCACCTGTCACAGTGTGTGATTGTTCTCTTGAGACAAGTCACTGATAAAGATTTTGTTTTGGGATTCATATCCTATCATTCCAATAAAACTGCAGTTATTTATTTGGATATACTTTTTAGTGATCCACCACGACATCTTAGCCAGTTACTTGTCGCAAGACAAACAAACACTGATACGCACCCATGTACACACAAAATGACAAGTAGAGTGACTTGGGGGCTTGTAATAATATAACCAGTAGACTATGTTTTCAAAAAATATAAATGACGATTTGGACTGTTATGAACAGGTATTTCCTCCCCATAGGCCTAATTCATGAAATCTGAAACTGTAAAGACAATTTGACTGTCATATAAAATCTACCTAACAACCTAGAGCTGTGAAGGTGTGTGTTATTTCTACATGACATAGCAGCAAACCAGGAGCTGTTCATCTTGTTGAACAATTACCTTAAAAATAGCAGAACTTGTCAACTCCAGTTAACCATAAGTGATAAGTGCAAACAGCCATGAAAATCATGGTGCTTAACATAAATTCAAAGGAAAACTGTGTGGGTAGATTGCAAAGGGCAAAGACCTGTAACGGAACACAAGTCATCTCAAGAAAATCAATTTTAAGAAGCATGTCTTTTGATAATATTATATATTATATATTTTATTCCATGTTCCAAATTATCGTGATTTCAGAACGATATATAATACAATATACAATATAGTAAATGATTATATATATATGTTTAGATACTATGATTATTAATATAATATTGATCAACTATCAAAAGAAAAGAAAGTCGATAAAGCTGCATTTATTATTTCATGCTCCTTATGTCTTGCATATTTCAGTTAACGAGTCTGTTTAACATTAGTGTCAATTTCTTCGTAATGGCAAATTTATTTTTTCTTATGTGTCGTAGCTCCATCTAAAATGGTCTGTCGATTCTTCATCATTATAAAAAATATTTATGTCCCCGAAGGGTTTTTTTGTCCCGTGAGGGCACTTTTTTCTACAATGATTTTTTAGGTCATTG
>JAUUEB010483138.1:0-11014 GCA_032362205.1 Clione limacina | reverse complement strand
CCCCCCCCCTTTTTCAAAATCCTGGCTACAACCCGACCTACCGATGGTCGGTCAAGCCCCCCCCCCCCTCATTTTTCCTGGTGCCACCTCTGTTTATAAACCTTTTAATTATGCAAAACACCGATATCGGGCAATGCTAAACACAGATAAGGGGATAGTACTATTTTTTCTGTAATGATACCAGTACAATTAAATAGGAATCAAAGACAGAGGAATCGTCTACAAGTAGTGAAATAATTAATAAAATAGCAAAAGAAGAAAGCTAAGTTATGGCACTGAATGCGAAGAAAGATTGATTTCTTAATCACACTCAATATGATGCTATTAAAGTGTTTCGGTATCTTAGTTAATTGGTGACTAGGGCACAAGACTATTAAGTCAGCCAGGTTATCACTATCACTGACATGACCCTATAAATCAGTACTCAGAGGTGATGGTTCAATGGAAGCAAATACTGCGCCGAAGAACAGAGTGTGGTCTAAGATACTCGCACACATTGACTGACAAACCCATTAACCCAGGTGTGGCATGCACTGATACTCTCGTTTTTCGCGGATGCAGCTAACAAATTATCGGCTACTTTTGGCAATCATGGTCCAGAAAGTGATTGGAAAATTGTTAGCCCGTGCTCCGAGCAAAACCTATTGAATTATCCTATTGGACAATTAATTAAATCATGTTGTTACATATATGTCGCATTGCCAAATATCCAAGACGGTCGCCAGAAGATGCTTAGGGTGTTCTTTGTGGTGTTCAAAAAGTGTCATAAAATTTGGTATAAAATATGAATTTCATTTAAAATTAAATCCTGTTGTTGTCTAGAAATATTAACAAAGCAAAACAACCTTCTCAATTGTTTATATTTGACGAGTATAACATTGAACAGTGGTACACATGTCCGGAGGGGGCCTTGTGCTCCGGGACTCACACGCCAACGGGGGCCTCCCACATTAGGTAAAAAAGAAAAGAGAGTCGGAAAGAGGTGAGAAGGAAAAGACAAAAGAGGGAGAGAGAGAAAAAGAAAGAAATGTGGGAGTCCCCCCACAATGTATTTGTCGTTGCCGTCATAGAATGCATTTAATATTTAACCGTGCAGTTGAATAATCTTATTTAGTTCAATGTTTGTGTGTCAGTTAATGCTCGAGTTTTGTTCATTTGAATTTTATTTACGCTTACGTAATTTTCTATCTTTATTACATAACTGCCATTCAATGGGTCGGTTCACGAACGATCATTCCTACAACAGTTACCATCGGAGCACTTAAAATGGTTCGGCTTGTGCCATGATATATATTATATAGAGTGATAACAGTTGGTGTCAATGTTTTTTCCTACCTGCCTCCCCCCCCCACACCGAGTAAAATAGATAACACTTTATAGAACTGCGGGCGACCTGTTTGAAGAGAGAACTAATGCTATAATATTATTCAGTCATCCAACCTGTTGTGGGAGTGATCCCGGTAATTATAATCAAAAGTTTTACAGTAAATTCCTAGAGAATTTGCTCTTGCCACGCTCTCAAATATTGTGCCCATGCAGTAAATAGCATCTCGGCGACAGACTGCCAATGGGTGGAGTCTAGGTAAACGAAGTCCCGCCTCTCTGATTCAAACGGCGTCCCATCGTCTCCGCAATTCTCCATTCCACAAAATGTAATGTACCGTGATAAGTTGTAAAACTTTAGTACCGAGTTCCAGTTAAACATACGTAGTTAAAATGGATTACTTGAATGGGACCCACTTCAACATCGATGCGCTTTTATCAGAATTTAACGCTAACGGAACAACGAAAGATTTAGGTAAGTGAAAGTATTTTACACTGGAAATAGTTGATAGTTCTTTTGATATTTTTAAGCTCATCTCGATGATTGAAATTAATTAAATTTCGTATAAAAATTTATTAATGAATTAATGCAGATTGAATCCGATAGTATAGTATATTCATGTAAAGATGACTATTGCGGGCATTTGACTAATTTATTATGTTATATATGTATCAATATATCATGAAGTTATCCCATTTGCTATTTGATATATCTGATATCATAATATGTATGAATAAATATATTATTTATATTCAAAATTCACATGTTGAAAAAAATATTTTTTCTCTTTTTCCGCATTTTCTTTTTTATTAGGCCTATTGTCGTCATGAATATGCTAAATTAATCGTCGTAGCATTTTTCTCAGGAGGTAGATTTTAGTTTAGTGATTTTGTATCACATTGATATATTCTCTTTTAAAATGTTCAATAGATGCCCTTCTGTTCCGAACATTCTTAGGGACTCCTTTCCGAAATGCTTTCTTTTTCGCCACTTCTATTTTTTATTATTACCTTACTTAAAAAAGCTTTCCTAATAAGGAAAATCTTTTATACATTAATACCTTAAAAGAAAAGGTTTAGCAATTGGACATTGATCGGTATCTATCGACATCGGTGGGATCATGGCCATGATTATCCGCTGATAAAGAGAAAGAAACTAACCTAGGGATTATTGTTTTCAGTTATTTTAAATGTACTTTTGATGTTTCTACACGACTACTGATAGCTGGTTCCCCCATAACAGGGGCTCATGAGGGTGGAGGCAGACAAATGCGAGGGCCATATTATATTTTCAGGGGTGCCTGTTAGAATTTTTTGTGTGGACAATTTAAAAGTTACCCCCCCCCCCGTCTAAAGCAATAGAAAAACACAACTTGTGAGGGTAGGGTTAATTATTAAGGTAAATAGATAACAACCATATTGGAAAAATATTCCAGTTATTAATAACTCTGTTAAAAAATGTTGGAACTGTTTAGTGTTGACTCTGCTAGAATAGATAGTTTGCACAAAAGTTAATTGTAGTATAGAACTGGTAGTTAAAGATGACCCTAAAGACAACGAGTCATCTTTAAAATCTCAATCATCATGTCCCCCTTAATCTAAATCTTCTGTCTTCCGAACTAGGCAAATAGAGGGTAAATATTCCCAACATTTTCTTGCAACATGTCTCTTCTAAATATTCCCAAAATAGTGTATTATAGTGTATTTGTAGGCATATTGTCCAAAGTGTAGCACTGTAGTACACTCATTTTTCACCATTGAATATAAAAAAAAACAGGTTTTAATCCACTCCACTAGTTTATTGATTGAATTTCATAGTTGATCTCTACCTTTGACATAATTAATAGAGAGGTAGGCTTTTGTATCATCTGCCAAAAATGTACATAAAATTGTTTACTGTATGCTGCAGATACATGTATTTAAAGTGACCAGCATAGTATTTTCTCATCTTTTTGTTTTTTTCCCTACATTTTTCAAAATTCTCAGCCTGAGCTGGTTCTTAAATTGTTCTTAATTTCAACCCAAAAATGAGGCTTGTGTTCTTATAAAAAGAAAAGAGTGTACATACTTAGAACATATAACTATAACTGAATAATAATTATATATAATATACTGAATTCAGGCAGACCATTTTTAACACCCATCCCTAAATGCCAGGTGACAAGCAGTACTGTTAAATTGTGTATAAATTTCCCTAGTTACACATATACCTAATATACCCTGACGGAGCAATAATAACCTTGTTCATGGAATATGTCAAATAAAAATAAACTCAACTCACCCAATCAGGGTCTGTAGGTGAAAACTTGATGCAGACAGAGAATTTATTCTCATCATCATCCACTGTTGTGATCTTGTCCTTGGGAAATCTCTTCAGAATAATATTTATTTCCTGCTGTCTAAGCTTTGTGATACCGACTGTCTCAACCTCTAAAAAGGTCAATACTGATTGCAAACCAGGTCGGACTACTCTTCTCGGTTTAAGACCTGCATATACCTTATCGTAACAGGTCTTGATCTTAGCTCTGTCAAGCTTTTTCAAGCGTGTGTCATCCACCAATGTCAAATCAGTCAGCATATCAGCTGGGTGAAAAAACCTACAGCGCTCACCTCTGTAACATCCTCCGTTTGACTTGAAAAACTTACAAATCCTCTTATCTGTCTTCTTTTCATGGACCTTGCCATCAGGACCAAGTGGAGCTTTAACCTCTGATGCAACAGAGGAATCTTTCAGGTGATCAACTGTGTCCGAGTGGGCCTGTGAATCATTTTCATTTCTTTTGAATTCTTGCTCAGTTTCTCTGGATCTAGAAGGTAGGTCATCATTTCTTTTGGCTTTGTTTGTTCTTGCAAGATTATTGCCTTGCTGATGTCGATGCTGCGGAGGTCCTCTATACAAGACATGAGCAAATTTGCATCGCTTTCCATAGGAGCATCGGCCACTACGGGTAAAAAATGCGCAAATCTTGTTGTCATTCTGGCTTTTTTCAATAGGCCTTTCTTTTAAAGTCAAAATTTGCTCTTGTTCTGATTGCTCCTTTGAGGGACTTTCTGTACACAAAGCTTTAGAATTTTCTCTGTTATGAGCTATTTGGACTTGATCTTGATTTACTGATTCTCCATCTTGTTTTGAAGAGCTGATTGGCTTGTCAGAAACTGATAGAACTTTTAGTTTGCTGCTTACTGAATCTTCATAATTTTCAGTTGAAGGATTTACTTTTATAGGCGGAGGTCTTTGAGAATGCGAGAAACGACAGTTCTTACCAAATTTGCATGATTTATTTGCTGAGAAAAACTTGCAAATGGGCAATGACATGAGATGATCTGAGTTGCTAACGACAGTAAAAGAGTGTGCTTCCGCCAATTTAATTGTTGATGTGATCGACACTGACTGTTTTAACAGCGGTTTGATTTTGCCTTCTTCAAAAAAACTTGAAAAACTCACTGTAGCTGTTGGTATGAAAAAGCAAAAAGTTTTGAAAATGCAGCAAAAATCAGAGATCGATGTGAATTGTACAATTCCCTTCTTCCTTGTTAAATATCTATCAGACCTGTCCTGTTAACCTGTGTAAACTGTGTTACTGTTGTCGTTGTTGCAGCTGTTGACAGCAGTCAGCAGTTGAGTTTGCTGCAAACAGTTCCGTTCAATAAATACGGAGAAAAGGGTACGACGAGGTGACTATGTCCACCCTACACACTGTAAATAATTTATCTTTTGACTTATATAGCACAATAACATTTCTATAATTATCTCGACGATTGCACCATCAGCTGAAACTCGTATAGTGAAAATATTATCAGCTCTACCACGGGTTCATTGGAGTTTATCTCAGGTCAGCTCCACAGGAAGTGGGCAGGGGGCGGCAGGGGGCTGAGATTGTAGACTTTCAAATATCACCTCGAAGTGATAATAACGTTAGGAAGTCCATAGTCACTCTTAACGGAGAGTTACAAAAGAGGAAAATAAAACACCCAAATCGCCTTTGTTGGACGAGAAAGTGCGCTTTTCGCCGCTTCAAAATGCCCTTTTCTGGATAAAAATGCCGTTTTGGACGAGAAATGCCCCTTTGAACGCTTCGAAATGCTCTTTTTATGCGGAAACATGTCTTCACCCCCACGAAAAGGCATTTTTCGCCCCCCCCACTGTGCGAGGGCAGCGGGGGCATCGAGAAGCGTTCAAAGGGGCATTTCTCGTCCAAAAAGGCATTTTCATCCAGAAAAGGGGATTTTGAAGCGGCGAAAAGCGCACTTTCTCGTCCAAAAAAGGCGATTTGGGTGTTTTATTTTCCTTTTTTAGAACTCTCCGTTAAGAGTGACTATGGACTTCCAAAAAAAATTGTAAAAACCCGCGGCAGAGATTATTTCTTTTCTTTTACGGTTTTACACACAAAAGAGCTATTTTCTTGTCACTCGCATAATTTGCCCGTTTTAACAACTTCGCTCCCTAAGGGAAATACAAAAAATATAATGATCAGTTCAAGAATTTTGTTATTTTCTTTGACAAAAAATATTGCAAAACTTTTTAAAAATTACGCGGACCTACATTTTCTTCTGAACTGTATAAATATAAACAACAAAAATGGCTGCTCTGTTGTGTGTTCAAAGTTATGGAGAATCTGATGAATCTGGGAGTGATAACGATCCGTCGAGCAGTGAAGTTTTAGCCCACCTAAAACCTTTGCCAGACAAGGGTTCATCTGTATCTTCTCAAATATCTCTAGTTTCTGCGCCTGTTGTTGTGTCAAATGTAATTTTTTAATTATTTTTATTTGTTTGACATGCTTGTTGTTGATTTTTTTTATTTTACTTTTCTTTTGACTTTTTTGATGTCTTGTAATAGTCTTAGTCTTATTTTAACTTTGCAAATTTTACCATGAAGGTACTAAACAAAGATTTCTAAATTTGTCCTATATTATATCCACTTGAAGTTTGAAGAAGGATAGTCTCATTTGAATCACTGACTGACTTTGAAGTTTGATCCATCTTGAAAAAACATTTAAGAAAAATTCTTCTTCCTTTAATTAGCTTTCGAAACCAATCAAGTATTTCACGCGGTTAATAAAGGTGTTTAAATTCACCTTAAAGTCCGGCTATAAGATTTAAACCCATCGTCCGTTAAGCAAATGGGTTGCTATGCTATATATGCCTAAAGCCTAAGACTAAGAAGACAGATAAAAGCTTTGTTTTTTATTCTTGACGCTTTAATGACAAATATAAAACCTCAAATTGAGTTGTTTCATGGTTCTTGGGCTAAAGCCCTTGAACATGAAACAACTCAATTTGAGGTTTTAAATTGTCATTTAAGCGTCTCGAAAAAAAAAATAGGCTTTTATTTGTAACGTAACTTCAGGTACTAGTAGATTGCTCCGTCAATTTTTCACAAATATTTCTGGATTTAAATAGCAGAAATTATATTTCTAGTCTACACCATCCTTCCAAATATAAAACTTGAGTAATTTTGATTGGATCTCTTTCATATTTGGAAGGATGGTGTGGACTAGAAATATAATGAAACAAGATCACAATCAAATTTTGTTTGAGACACACATAAATCAAAAGCCTTTCTGCCTGATCACAGACTTATATAGAGGTATTTTTTCATCAGTTTTCTCGTAGCTTACCATGCCTATGCGGAAATTAGTAAAGGGACACTATTACTATCAGATCAACCATGATAATATGGCAATGATGGTAAATTCTTGAAAGCTTGCGAGCGATCGGTCCTGTCTCTCTCGACACAGCAATCAAAGTCAAAAGGCACTGACATACAATAGACTATAGTATAGAAATATATTTGTCATTCATTACAATTGTAGATTTGACAGTCATCAGTCTGGTCCCAAACAAATGAATAACATACTAGCTAGGGCTAATAATATGTCTTTCTCAGTCTGAGACGGGATGCACAGCAGTAGTGGCCACAAGTATAACAACTTTTCAACTCATTGTTGCTTAGAAATACATGAGCCTTCTTTTCCTGATCAGTTTTTACCTGTCACCACAGCAATAAATTATATGATTTATTTTCAGGAGGATACTTCTGGGCTTCGACACATTGATGTTAAAACTAAAGAGATCAAGTACAACCCTAAATTTGATGAGCTTTTTGCCCCACATGTAAGTCTTTGTACTTAAACTTGTGTGTCTATATATTGAAACATGTTGTGTCTAATCTCATATTCAGATTATTGGTGTACATAACTAACCTGTCTGTACCCAACATAATTTGTCATCATGCTCTTTAAAATCTTTTCTCGGTACAGAGCATTATAATATTTCACATATATGAAAGTTTTTAGAAGTAACAACAGAGTAGTCAACTCTTTTGATGTATACCTGTTAATTAAGACATTAGATGTGACGACTTTGTTGTTCATTGATGAGTGATAATTGAATTGATTATTGTTATTTTTTGCCCATTACCAAATAGGACAAAGTCAGCTTAAAAAAATCTTTCAGATCATAATGGGCTCATTTATGCCTTCCTTTGTCTTAGTATGACCTTATTTTTGTATCTTTCATGTTTTCTTTCCTAGGTTGGCCCAGTGAACCCCTACAAGACCCAACAGGCACAAGCTGTGCGTAACACACTGTCAGGCTTTGTAGAGCCTGCTCATTTGAACAATTTTCAATTTGATAATCAACGAAAAACATTTCATAGCTATGGTTTGTGTGCATTCATCATTTAAATTCTTCTTAATTAAGTCTGTATTTTTTGTGTTAAGATGGTTCTTATAATACTAAACATCAAAACAATTTTTATTTTTTATTGATTCATAGACTGTTTATTTTAAAAGAGATTCATTTAGACAGTTCTGACTTGCTCACAGTGAAGTGGTCCATAAGAAAAAAAAAACCATTGAATATACAAGTACATGGTTCACAAAAATAAAGTAAATATGTTCATAACTCAATTTTCTAAAAGAAGAGTTAAAGGTTTGAGGAGTCGTTGAGATTTTTATACAAAAAAAGAAAAGATTGGTTCAAATATTTTCACCAATATTGTATATAGACTTAGTGTTAACTTTTGGTACACTGGGTTCTTTGTTTGTAACAGAGTCAATTCTTATTATTAAATGAATTTGCTCAACACATATTTTGCTTCATCACTTTGATTCTTGCCTTTGCCCAGAGGAGGGGGCAGCTATCTGTCTTTAGAAGTTAATCTTTACTTTATTTAGACTTTTAGAGTGCTTCAGTTTATTGGTAGGGCGTTTGAATTTTGTCCGGATGGCGCTTTTGTGCGCTCCTCTTCCTTTGATTTTCTATCACCATATGATCTTAAGCTTGCTTGTGCAACATGCACACAGGGCATGAAAGAGAGATAAGAAGATGAATTATGATTGGATACTACTAACACAAGCATTGCACTGCACATTATATTAACCAGATGGGGGCAGTTTGTAGGAAGAGCTGTGACCCCCAAAAAAACATGCACACAGGGCCTACATTTTATTGCCTGTCTTAAATCGGGTTGGGTGCTTGATACTGCCTACTTAATTGGATCTAGAGGTTCATGCAATCACTGAAAATGAAATCTTTTTTTGCATGAGTAGCAAGCACCATCACCACATACTAGAATGGCAACTTTCTAAAAAATTAGAGGAGCCAAACCCACAATACTATAAAACAAACTGATCTGAAGTTGACCATCCCGTCCCTATTTACTGAGTTAACTGTGAGTGTCATCTAGTACTTCCTTGAGATCTTTTTACAATAATGATTGATGAACCATTTCTTTCATTTCAGGTTTTGCCATAGATCCCAGTGTAGACACAGAACAAATAGAGACAGACAGAATTGTAGGCAGCTCAGAAGGATTAGAGGAAAATGAAGGTATGTTTTGTGGATATTTTTGGTGAAGCAAATTTTATTCCCCTTATGTCCTTGATCCACAGCCAATTTGTTCTGCCCTCAAATAAACTACTTTTTCTTCTGTAGTTTGGTTGTTCATAAAAATAATTAAATTTGCTTGAAGACCTCTTTACCTCATTCATAGCAGTGACCTTTTTCGCTGATGCATGGTGTTTTTCATATTTTTTATACACACAACTGCTAGACAAAACTATTTACTTAGAATTCACTTAAAGCAATATGGACCAACCTGTTCCTACTGATGGTGGTCCACTAGCATTTTGTCAGTTTTCTTCTGGAAGCTTTCACATTCCAGCATACAGTTCTATTCCCACTCACTCCAGACTTTCAGGCCTAACCATGGTTGATGCAGGTGTTTGAACTCGTTTTAGTGGCGATCACCAAATGTAGCCGGAAATACCTAATCTGCAAGGACACATCCCGTGACAGGGTATCTTCAAAAAGATAATCTTCCACCTTTTGCATTTTTCAGACTTGCTGCAAAGAGTGTAGTCACCAAAACAATGCTGAGGATGCTTCTAGCAGCTTTTCTTCTTTCACAGATCTCATAATCCTTCTCTATCTTTTTTAGACTTGAATATTATCAGTCACCAACTTGCACATGTTTTAGTTTTGGAGGCTACCAATGACTTTTCCTGCCCTAGCAACTATTGACACTTGACAACAAGTGACTATTTTCACTTGACAATCAAGCCTTGCTGCATTCCTCTCTGTAGCTATACATTTCTTTCTTCTTGTTTGCCTTGTTGGGTAAATTACAAATCTAGTTGGTTACATCGTGTAACATCCATCATACTGTCAAAAGTCGGACAGCCTTGACTTGACGCCTTTGGCCAAAGATTAAACATGCTTCAGTTCCTCGACTTTGCCACCCCGATCTTTGTAGTGGCTCAACTTCCAAATGGCATGCTTACCTGATTCTACAGAGGCAAATTTTCTATGTTTTACAGAGTAATATAGGTCTTTCAGAAGAGTAGCCATTAATGCATCTTTGAAACCTCTTCATTCTACTCCAACTGTATACATTTTTAATAATTATTAGTCAATTTAATATTTTTGATCTCTCCCAATTCTTTCTTCTGAGAGAATTGTGAGTTCTATAAGTGCCATCTTCTTTGACTTGTCAGAAGTACATACCATGTGATGTTGCAATTTGGTTTGCAACGCAAAGGCTGGTACTATGACATGTAATTTTCAATCTTGTGCACCATGGAAATAACTTTCTTGAGAAGCAATGCTTTTTCTTGATGAGGGTTTTCCTCTTCTTTGACAAAATCAATATTCTTACTTTGAGTTCTTGGTTGAGCAATTGTTACTTTTCTATACATGTATGATGTGGCTATATCTTTCAAAGCCTGGTCATGGCACTACTTGTACCTTTGAAGAGCAGCACTACTGTCTGAAGGAATTTGGTTCAAAGTTCCTTTGTAGCCACAAAGTACCTGGTCCAAACCACAGTTCTGGTTTACCAGAGTTGGTAGGAGATTGGATACATCAATACTATTCTCAAATTTATTGCCACTGTCGTAATAAATTTGAGGGTAGTAGTATTGATGCATCCATAATCTCACTATAGCTGAGCTGTTGCTCTGGAACCTTCCAGCTTGTGCTTGCTTTACAATCTTTATCCTACTTTTTCTCTTCTGTTTCTATTTTTGAATTGAATTAGCTATCAAGCTTCTTCTCACTTTGTTGAAGCTTTCATTGTACTCTCGGCTTCCGTACTAACGTGCCGGCATGTATTTCCGATTTTCGCAATTTGCCGATCGGCATGGGCAGGAATTCGAGTGCCGAGTGCCTAACTTCGAAAACTCGG
>JAUUEB010483127.1:0-11015 GCA_032362205.1 Clione limacina | reverse complement strand
TTGAAAATAAATATTGGTATTACATCACTTTTGGTTGTCTGTATTTGTGTCCAACATGTAGTTAAAAGGTTAATGATATATTTTGGTTGAGTAATTATATTATGTCCTGTTACCAAAGCATCTTTAGATTTATATCAATGTTTTACTTGTTGCTATGACTAAAATTCCCAGACATTTGCTGAACAAGTAAATATTGAAGCAGTCTTCCGATTGACACCTTTTGAACATTTGTAATACATACTGGATTAATCAATATATAACTAAGAGATTATCGTGTAGGGTTTTAGAAACATTGTTATTACATTCATAATTGTCATTTGTAATTACAAAATAAATATACGTCATTAAAAGAAAACGAATGAAAGTGATACTTTTGTTAGATAAAAGCAATAAATATTTCAAAAGTCCCAGAAGGGTTGTATTTGCCAAAATGATATAACTACATACGATATGAATTGAAAATGTTATAGCAACAATTTTAGACATTGGGCGCAAAGTAAGTGCGGGAAAGTTTTCAATAATGAGGTAATTCATACATTGTGTTTTAATTATAAAAAATGTGTCATAAATAACGCCAGCATTGTTGGTTCCTTTATTTGAAATTATATTTTTTTTCCAATTATTTATGTTAACAAAATAGGCTTAACTTAGCGTCAGGCGAAGTAAGAATGAAACTGTACATAATTAAAATTGAACGACGAGTTTTATTTGCTTATAAGATGATGCTTAAGTGACCAACAATTATGGACGACTGAGAAAATGTGTGGGTGTGGTTGTCACATTGACATCTTAAAGTAAATGTCTTGATAATGGGGACATTTCTATAATAATGATGACGATTTCATATCTCATAAATATAAGAGTAAACCGGGTAAAAAGCCCTAGGACGTCGTGACATCAGCCCACACAAGTAATCCAGTGATAACTTAATGATGCTTAGCTATCTCTAATCCATGATATGTCAACGCTAAACGGAAGGAACCAATCCCCAGGAGATGATTCATGAAAATGTCACGATTATCATTATTAACACAATGGATATCAAAGTGGCTGGAACAGCTTCAGAAAATATCCTAGCTTGGTCTTAAAAGAAGCTCTTGTAATGTCTCTTTAAATATTCCCGAAAAATACTGCCAGTTCATCACAGTCTATTCTTCATTGAAAATTGATATCAATATTATGAATCTCTCATTTTTGTAGACAGAATAATCGATGTGTGCAGTTTCAAGTGAATGCAATCCACGTACTTGAATAAAATAATTGAGTTGTACGAGATGACCCTATATATGTGATTATATTCAAAACCTTTGATGTCATAGCCTCACAAATTGTGCTTTTAAACAAACTTCAAAGGAAAGGCGGTAGAAGAAAAGATAATTATTAAGCATATTTCTCTCAATCGTTTTTAAGCTGTCTATATATAATTTACTTAATAATTACCTTCCCTTTGATCGATAAAACACACATGTTACATAATGTACAATCAACAAACAATTATTTATGTTCTTTTGTTTTAATTCAATCATTCAAAAAAGGAATTTATCTTCCACTACGACTTCTAGAACTAGAACTATCTAGAACTATTCTTTAAAGAGTAATGTACTGAACACTATATGAAATGGATGATATGTTTGTTGATAGCGTCGTAAAACGTAAAAATGAACAAAAACATCGTTTTTTTGTGTTTGTGTGGTGTAAACTAAAATAATCCAACTAACATAGGAAGGTTAGTGCACTGGTACTCATCAGACTTGAAGTAGGGGGGGGGGGATAACAACCTATTTAATAGAACAAGAATTTCAGCAGGGAACTATAAGTACTTGCTTAGGGGACTCGTGTCTGACAGGGCATCTTTCTTAGTAATTGTTTATTTGTTTGAAACGTTTGCCCGCTATCAACTTTGACGATGGACTTATTTACTGAACCTCTAATGATTCAATAGTTAGGTGTTTGCCTTCATCAAGAGGTTGGCGGCTATCTGGATTAAGAATACTCTGTTATTTCTACTAATAGTTTTGAAATTAGAAAAGCATATTGTGGTATGAGACAAGTTTAGCACAAAGTGTCCCTCAAGTCTAAACATATCTCACTTAAAAACATTTTCATATAAGTTGGCATGCACATTCCAATGTATTACTAGGGGGATGAAGGGTTTCTCTTCCCCCACGACTCTATCGGAATTGGATTTTAATGATCCTAAGGGTACATAATAGTGTTGAATTCGCTCACCTGTTCATGATCATTCGATGGTCTCGATTGTAATGAGTTGGGTCGAGTCCGTGTGGAACACCCGTTTTGTAGTACTATATATCAGTATTAGTCATACAACGCAATTATGAACTATGAGTGGTATGCCCTCTGTGACAGACAGCCATTGTAAGAAACAGGATAACGTAACGAAGCGTTACGGAGGAAAACCTTTGATGTTTTCAGTCACTGGCTTTACAAATGTTTTAAATACGTTTACTAAATATAAGTTTAATTACAAAATTAATGACATTGTTGAAATCAGTGCATCAACATTAGTCCATCTGTTCGCGGGGAGCATTTTAAAGCCTTTGTAAAGAAAATTTATTTATTTTACAATTTAAAAATTCACACGTTGAATTTAACCGGAAATATTGTTGATCTCACCTTTACACCGACAACTGGTATCTCATATGGCGAGTGGCTGAGAGCGATGTCATGAGTGTGTCGTTTTGAATTAAAATTCAAGTGGGCATTTCTGACAACTACATCGTTTGAGCCGTTTTGAGCGCTTAATCGAAGTGATCGTTTGACTCTGAATTGATTTGACTTCAACTCTAGTACATAGACACACAATCATGGCTTAGCCAACACATTCACTTGAGCAAACTGACCACAGGTGCTGACAAATGTGCTCGATGTGGATCAGTCACAAATAAAAGGTACTGCCGAGATGATTACAAATATTTATTTTTGTATACCATACGTTCTCGAGTTATGAGGTCCAGTCTGATCGTGACATCATCGGGGCCAATTTTTTCCACTGATACGGTCAAAATTTAAAATTGTAATATCTAAATTTTCAGCAACAATAAATAGTTTGAAATAACACGTCTAAATCAGATGGAAAAAAATAGTGACTTTGGGTCACTTTTTCGTGAGAAAAATTGCTTTTTCAGTAAGGAGCTCAGCTATATAGTGATATATACTAAAACACGAAAGCCTTGTCACTTCCATTGACAATTGCCGTGTCTTATTTATCAACATTAAATTAAACTAAGTATTTTTTGTTTACTGTGTATACTATCGATAAATTGAAGTCACCAAAATATGTATGGTCAATTGACTCGTACAGGGGTCAGCCAGGAGTTGTGTCTATGTACCCTAAGGATCATTAGAATCCAAGTCCGGTAGAGTCATGAGGGTGAGGGTGAAGATAAAACCTTCATTCCCCCCGACTACATTTTTTTTAATATACTGTAATTATTTCATAAATACTATTAAGAAAACATAATATATAATGTACATGAATAATACTAGAATTGTAATCCACTATGTAAGATTTATATCAATAAATTGTGTCAAGACATAAAGTACACATTGTAGAAAAAAGCCCAGTAAATTAATGATATATTTAAAATGTTACTTGATTTATTCTTACCAGATTAGTTAAGAGCACTTTGACTATGGATCTTTAAAGCCACCTTATATCGTGTAACACTTTTGATAAACAGTAAAAAATATTAGATGACAAAAATGTAAAGAAATTGCCTACTCGACTAATCGACATACTTTTTTATTACCATAATGTTATTTCAATACAAATTTCGTTCATATACAGTGCGTGCTCAAACGGTCTACATTGCGATAAGATAACGCATACGATTGGTACGAAATTGCTTTCAAATGAAGTTAACACATTAAGTAGGCTTATCTTATACATGCCTACTGGCCACCTTTATCTCATGGAACATAAAACAATTGGAAATTATTAAGGAGATAAAAACAGGAATAAATGCAATATGAAATGATAACGCAGTTCTAGTTATGGTATAAAATTTTGTCAAGTCTATATATAGTCTTATCAGTGTTTGTTACAAACAAGTTTATGAAACAAAGTTCACGGGAAAACAAACGGATACTGATAACACCACGTGGTGGTCAGTTAGCTGTTAAACTGTCACACAACAACACTGTGTGATTATGAATCACAACATATCATATTATCAATGACATTGAGTTGAAAGATGTTTTAGACGTTTTTTTTACCGAGATGTCAGTACATTGGGATATGGGAGCACGCATGTAGAGTCAAATTTGGAGTCGATGAGTTAAACACTTATTTTGGTTAAGATTGTACTATGTAATTAAAACAGGGGCATTATAATGTATTATCAACTTTGAAATATGTAACACGTCAATAGACGACAACTAATAACTTGACAGCAAAGCGTTCGAGTTGACGCATAGCGTGATATGAGCTTGAAAGAATAAAAGATATCCAAACGTGATTAAAATACACCAAACCCCATATCAGACGTTGCAATAATAATTCTTGTGAATTCAGTTTGATGACGTCTTCCACACACAGATGAGGCATATATACAAAATATTGATTTCTTCTCGTTTCCATCCAAGTAAACAAAACATTATCGACCTAACGTGATATCAACGTCCATATGAATACATTAATGCGCATGACCGACATATGTATGATTCGTTGTCTTTCAAGTCCTATAATCAAGTCCAATGCTTTTCATGTTTTTGAATTATCATTTTTTTCACAGTCCGCCAGCATAATCATTAAACATATCTGAATCAATAAAGATCTGTGTTTTAAGGATAATCCTTATAACTACATAATCCAGGTAAACTGACAAGAGCCTTACTTGTTTGTATAAATGCACAAACTCGACACTTTATCTTTAAGAATATTAATATAGATAGGATAGACTGCAACAACCACATCGAAAAGTCGTTTGCTATAGGTAAGAATCAAGTATTCAAGTTATGTCATTTTACTATATACTACAAATGAACCATCTCGCTAATGCATCATATATACACATCTTAAATTTGAAGAACTACCCTTAACTACAAAACAGTGCCTATCATTAAAGGTTGAGCATGACTTTTTTGAATTCTGTCTTTATATGTCAAGTTTGTAAAGAAGCAAACAAGAACCCAATATCAAGACACAAACCAACGGATCAATCCTTGTTGCAGACCTTTACAAAAAAATCACTTTAATTTATTAACAAAGGTAGCCAAAATTCACATAAATCACTTTGATTTATCGATGTGTCCTAGCCAAGCTAAAGACCATTTCGAAAGACACAAACATCAATCAAAGGTCAAAAATAGACTTATGTGCTTCCTCGTTACTTCCATCTTTCATGTATGCTTGCGAACAATCGACTTTTAACTCTGAGCTCTAGCTTAAATCCATTACTATTTTGAAATGAGATTCTACAGCCAGCTTTTTGGAATAAGCTACAAGTCACATGTGACCAACAAAAACACAAAAAGTTGATATGCTTTGGCTAGACAACCCGGGACAGTGTTATACAGAAGTTATACATCAACGTCAAAATAAGAATTGACAAGACAACAGTACTGCAAAGCATCGCTGAAAAACGTGTGACCTGGATTGGAAAAATGGTATGAGGTTGGCATTATCGGAGCCCACAAAGCGTTACTAGTGTGAGTTAAGCGACATGTATATAGTTGATATATTTAGACTGTAGAGACAATCTGCTGCAGTACTCTTGAGTGATACCATAATTTGTGTTCAACTCAAACTCTAATCTACATAATGGAATTCAAAAATTGTTTGTTTATGACTTTGTGTGTATGCAATGGGATTACAGCAACAGTTTTGACTCAATCGACATGAAACTTTCACAAAATGCTGGTCGATATAACTAGATGTGTGGTCAAGCTTTTGGTAACAATCAGTTGACTGTAAAAACAGTTTTTAGTTTTTTTTAATTTTGGTGCGTATTTTACAGGGAAAATATATAACAAAGACTGCATGAAACTAAATATGGAAAAATGTGCATCTTCTTCCTGTAGCACATTGGATACGCGACTCAGCGTAATGAACACATATTTCTATTTCCGTATTCAGATAAATCCAAGGAACTTATCCTAATAAATGTAAACAAAAGCTGAAACCAAAAGTGAATGTAATATTGGGTGTTTCAAAATACGATTTTAAAAAGCGTGTGGTGGCATATTTGTGCATAGTGGAGATAAATAGAGAGAGGTCTACAGGGTGGTTAAAAAGTCAGCCAAATTCGGGTTTCTTTCGTTTTGTATCCTTCCCGGTTAAGACCGAGTAAGCCACAGCACATTTTGTTGACTTCTATCAGCGACGTAAGGGCAACAATTTATTTGAGATTGTGTAAACCTGGGAAACGCCGGGTAAGCTGCTAGAAGCTGATATAACAGACTACCTTCTCAATCCATATTGATAACAAAATCTTGATGAAGGGAAACACCAAATGCTGAAACTTAAGAGTGTAAAGCAATTGTGAAAGCAAAATCAGTTATCTTTGTTTAATCTTGACCAAGTTGACTTCGTCCAAATTAATAGCGGGTAAAGTCTGAACTAACTAAGAGGCCCTTTCAGTCACGAGGCTACTGAGCAGGTTCTAAGATTTTCCTGTAAATAAATCGGCCCTGTTAATAAGGTCATTCAAATATGATGTGTGCCAGTGCACTAGCCTTCCTAAATATGTTTCTTAATACTATGGTTTTTTTTCCTAAAAACACAAAAACAGCGATGTGGTTGTTAAATTCACGAACATGAATATAGTTCCATCTAGTGTTAATTTTTGTACTCTTAAATAGTGCTAAATGCTTAATTTGTTTTCAGAATTGTGGAGTCGGATGGTTTTACCCGGAGTCAAAACATTTGACCCTGAGCCGGAGCCGGAGCCGGATAAAAATTGAACAGGTTCGGCTTAATGTCCATATCTGGATTTACCAAAAACAAATCATATCTATTAGGTGGAGGTTTAATGCGTGAGCTCGGCGCGAAATGTGTTCGTTCGATGCCGATTTTACTATCTTAAGCCGGGGTCGGTGCCGGAACATTTTATGTTTTAGAGCTGGTGCCGGAGACGGGACATTTAAAGGTCTGGAAGTAAAGTCGGACAAATATGAGGTATGCAGCCGGGTTGGAGTTGGTAAATTTTGACTCCGGCACCGTAACCCTGTTAAAATCGAATAAAGGGTGAGAGAAGAATGCTTCATAATTTAATTTTCTTTCTCAGTCTGTCTAGAATAACACAGTTGTGAAACAAAAACCTTTGAAACATAAGCGCAAGTTTAGGATCAAGTCGTACACATCGATTATTTCGTCTGCTAAAGTTCAAGATTTATTCGTATTCGACTTAAGCAATTGTAAATGGGAAAGATAATGAGTTAAAATACATGTATTGTTCGGTAATATTTAAAGATGAATTAGCAAAAGCCTTGCTTTGAAGACCTAGCTGGTATATTTCTTTGAACTGTTCCAGCTAGTTTTTTGTCGTTATAACGATACTGATGATATTTACATCAGTCATCTCTTGGAAAATGATTTCTTTCATTTGGCGTTGTCGTAAAAGGTCATGGAAATAGCAAAGCAGTCTTGGATTTTCACTTAAATACTTCTACGGGTTGCTGTCACGACGCCCTGGCGCTTTTTCTCAGTTTTCTTTCATTATTATTAGATATACTTCTTTGTTTAACTGCAATATTGGATTTTTCCTGGTTAATTGCCTAATGGGTAAAATACCAATACCTTTATCGATATGAAAAACCCAAGAATGAGTTAATTAATCAAAAAAATTAAGGGAAAAAAACATGAAATGCTCAATTATCCAGGCAAATACTTTCAGATGTCACTATGACAACGACACCTACGCATTTTCGAGGTTGTCCATAACTTGTGCTCGCTTAAGAACTAAGCCTTACGTTTTAATTATTCATGATTAGGGTAAATTTGGGAGACAAAAACTTATTGAAAAAAGTGAAAACAGAGGAGGTGATTGACACCAACTCCATCCTGAACACCAACAATTAGACATACTGATTTATTGAGTAACCGATAATATAACTAAAACCCCATTAATCAGATACCACATTCAAAAACATGTCCGTACGCACTTTGCGCCCGACATCTGATATGATGTACCTCATATTTTAAACCACTGTTTTCTTTACCTGGGGACATATTTGATCTTGCACAGATGACACTTCATTTCGTTATGTTTATAACGATGTATATCGATTTTGTGATTACCAATGCCAGTTATAAATGGATAACTTATGTTTCTTAAATCCTACACACTGGTTGGTTTAATTATATATTGATTAACCGAGGATTTATTACATGTATTCAGAAGACGTTTTTCAGCAGAAAACTAGAAAACCATTTTTCAGCAACTTACTTAGAATTCTGGCAAAAGTAACAAGGAAACACATTGTATAATTCTAAAGATACTCGGGAATAATAACATTATATTGTATCCAACATAGATCATGAATTTTGTAAGCTTGTGGATAGAAAACCAGAAACTAAAAGTCAGATCTATTTTAACAGATCTTATACAAAAATATAATGTTTTAATTTTTTAGAAGAGAGATTGGAAGAATATTTCATTATCTCCTCAAATTGTGTCCTCATTTCGAAAACAAAAGTCATTAATGCATAAGAAAAATATGTTTTACCATTCACGTTTATCAACATCAAAGGTAGAATATAAGCTTTTTTGCAAAGCTAGTGAGTAGTTAGATAAGGTGTCCATATTGCTATACACATATTTTTCAGATTTTCTTGTGTTTTTCTAACGTTTAAAATATTTGAGAAAACATCTTGGTAAAGCTACTAGCTGGCGGTTGAAATACGCGCGTGTGTGATAATGGTAATGTGTTCATGTTGTCAGACAATTACATGCGAAATGCTTTCTATAATTAGTCTTTTGTTTGAACTGTTGATCATTATGTGTCATTGTTCCCTGCTTTTTAACAATTCCAACTTAAGTTGTGTGTCACTTGATTCCAATTAATTTTGTTAAGTCTCCCAACATGTTTTACTATCAATGTGTCAGTTCAAACCGTACATGTACCTCAACTTTCAGTCTTTTAAAAGCAAGAAGATTTCAATACACCATGCTTTTGATATTGTCAAGAATTGCTTTCCATGAATCTCTTACATTTATCGAGCTTGGATAAAAATAACCTAAACAAAAACATAAGGGTTGTAATGCGTCCCGGGTCTTATTGAGTAATTAATGTTGCAAAGTTGCTGTTTAACGTTTACATAAAGGCTTTGAAGATTATATCGGTGACGATGCCAGTCAGGCACTTCTCACGTGATGCTGTCCAATAGAGGATTTAAAGTCTAGCAAAACTCGTAAATTAAAGTCAATCTCTGTATATGAAACAATTATTAGCCTGAATTTCTAAATACCTGGTGGCGGCCAATACCGCTGCTAAAATCCGATATTAAAAAAGTCTTAAATATGACCAGACAAGGATTTAAACATCAGAACTTCTGTTTCAGATGTAAACACATACACCACTCAGTCAAATGAGCGATTTTGTATTAAATAATAAATATAATTTTCATATTTGTGACCACCGCACAATTGAACATAAAAATAAATAAAAACGTTTGACAATTTGATGAAAAAAAAAGTAATTTGTTTTTGTATACTTCACTCGATTACTAATTGTTTTTGCTTCATTTTGAATTTTGGAGAAAGAAATTACAAAAATTCGGCTCCTTTCACAAGAAATACACTATTAAACCCGCCTGAATCCATCATAGAGACAATCTCAATGGTTGAACTAAATGCAGCAGAAACGTGGTCCTCTGGCTAAGAAAACTATTCTTTTGATCTTTAATCCTTCTTGGTACTTTGAACCATTTCCGGACCAGAGAAAAGAGGCTATAATGATACAGTTATGAAAAAAGAAGAACGAATCTCAACTAGTTACAGACTCATCAATCTTCCTTTTTGCTTAAGGTTAGTGATGAAAATAATTGTGAACAATGGACTACTAAAACACCTAATAAGCACCACACAATCTGACTACAGAAAACATCAAAGAACTGAATATCAGATCTTGTACTTGGATCAAGACATTGAGAATGACTTACAAAAAAAGAAGACATTAAAATGTAAACAACACACTTAGATGGAAAATGTATAAACGAATTTTCAACCTCACTTTTCAACATTTTAGCTAGACTCATTCATGACTGCACAAGAACACATGGGGAAATTGGTGAAAAACAAACGAAAAGGGATTTCCGATTCATCATGATGGTAAGTAAGTCTAGGCGGTACAGGTTCTGTACATGTTATGGATTGTATATAGTATATTTTAACCATAAGAACACCTAGGAATTGATGTTTGAAAATTGAGTTGGTGCTGTCAGAAGAAGTACGTCTCTAGTCTATGTTTTCTTTATCATTTGTTTTTGTATGTTTCTGTACGACTTATTTAGATTTTACGGGATTATTGCTGAATCTCCTTTTTTAGCTAATTTCTAACAATGTTTATAAAGTATAATTGGAAGTATGCTGCTGATTATTTTCCAAGCGTATCGATCATGATTTATTTAACTAGAAGTCAGTTCGATTACTTACTGTAATTTGAATCTGGTATACTTCCTATTACCTAGGATGACCTTCCTTTTAAAAATCAATGTTGTCGTTGGCCTGTCTCCCCATATTCAAATAGTTAGTTGCTTTTGAAAAGGTATTGATTGATTAGACGTTGGTACGAATTCATTGTGTAAAGATACTGCTCAAGTCGAATTATCCATGAATAAATCTGCCAATTGAATTAGAAGCAGACTATCTTGTATACAACAGTCTAGATGGGTATCGTTCTGTTTCATTTGTTTTAAATACGTTTCTTTGATATCCTGTGGGTATTTGATAATTATATATTTTTTTGGTTCGTTCGACTGATTTCAGCTAAGAAAAAGACAAGTGTAGTCAGTTGATTGATTCTCGGTTCATCATTTATCTCTTCCATCCACA
>JAUUEB010483116.1:0-11018 GCA_032362205.1 Clione limacina | reverse complement strand
AAATACTTTTGAATATGATTTGAAAAATAAATTAATATTGTTTAATCAAAACATTTTAAATACTTTTGAATATGATTTGAAAAATAAATTAATATTGTTTAATCAAAAAAGATGTTTATGGACACGATCCAAAGCCACATTACATCCTTTTAAACAATGAAATGGCATTGAATAAGTGCTAGACAACACTGGGTATAGTGCTACTTGTTGCATTTGCAATATTCTGTGTCCTAATAACTTTTTGGGTTAATTTTATGACTTGACTCATATGGTAAACAATATTGGGTTCAAAAGGATCACAATTTTAAAAGGGGGGATAATCAAAACTATAAAGAGAAGAATTGGAAATCAATGCATTTCAACATATACAGGACAAAAGATGACACTGTGTGTTTACTATTGTTCTTTTAGTTGAATATAAATTTATTACGTGGGTAGAATACACTAAGGCCATTGGCACCCAACTGTGGCATTACATATAATAACGTAGACCGTATGGCATACTATACTAGTTAGTCTACTTATGGGATATTGCTCTGAACGGAAGCACACTCCGAGAAATTAAAGAGTTACGAACGATATGCGAATAAACAAAGTCTATTCAGCATGCAAGATGTTATACGAAGACGCCACTATTTGTGCTTTGATTATTCTTTTGGTAGGATGAAATTAGTCTTTGGAAACTTTGTTATTCTTCTTTTTTTCTTCTATCAAGCTAATTGTTAGAGAAAGTCGGGTAACAACGAAACGAAGCGACAAAGTCCCTAGTATAAAAATAATTATTGGCCAATTGACTTTTAACACTTTTTATATATTTCTTATAAATCGAAGGAAGACAACAATGGGAAACAAACTTCTTTACACACTCGTGTTGTAGAAAGATACGATGCATCAAACCATAAGTTACGCCTTTGATTCACACCATTCGGCTTTCATTAGGATAAATCATTCAATCATGGGATCTGATCATATCAGTTTTTATTTGCACATTTTGTCTGTTATTAATTTCATTTTTTTTGTTTTATTTATTTGTTAATGAATCGTTTAATAATTGTTACAATGTCAATCAAAGCCACACAATTTCCTTTAGCCAATAACAAAAGGTAGACAACAAGACCTGGGCTAATTTCCCTTAGTGGTGATTGGCGATTGACTCTCCATGGCGATGTGGTCATAAATAGATAAGTTACACAAAGAGGAGATGTTTTACGCCACTTAAGTAATCTCAATTCGTTATTTGGGTGGCAGAATAACAAAAGAGACAGGGGTAAAAATATTTCAATCGCCTGGATGTTTTGTTCACTTTGATACCTTCGCCATTCGCTGAATCCATTAATTGCCACGACTCACTGGCAACTATGTAAGTGTCAATCACATTAATTATCGCGATTTATTTTCGAAAAACTTGTAAGCATCTTAAGAAAACTAGCTTGCCGTTTTAGACATGAGTTTTAAATGGACAAATGTTTTTTTGTGCTTAAAAACACTGACTGTAGCCATGATATCTAGGTTATCGTTTTAGTCCTGGCTTTTATATAAGACAAAATGATTGGAGGGGGCGAGGTGGCCGTTTACACAAGTTTAACTGCACATGGAAATCATAAAATGGACTTAATTAGGTTATAGTCAAAATCAATAAACCATTTTGAATCTAAAATGTCGTTAATGTAGATTGACTGATGATTCATTGTCTCGTACACCGAGTGACAGTTACAAAAAGTGTTATCGATCCATAAAAAAAGGAAACATACAAGTAACATAAGCATGTGATACTTTATTTTATATGAAGGACAATTTGTGTTGCTGTAGAATTTCAAAATGACAAATTATGCACCCACATTTGTCTAAGTTACATACAAAATATAGACAGCAAAGAAATGATAAAAACACAACAAAATTACATTTATTGTCAAAGTATAAACAGAAGTGGAAATACGTCTTTATTCAGTTAGTCTTGAATTCACAGATAAAGCCACAACACAGCAAGTTTATTTATTTATTTAAAACGTGTGGTCCAATATCCCATATACGAGTTTTTTAATTTTTAAATTTCTAATTAAGAGTTTTGCAGGACTTTAAACATTTGCATTGTCATTCAATAATTACATTGATAGATCAAACTTGAAAACAAATTTTTGACAATGAATGACACATCATAAAACAAATAATCACCCGTAGTCAAACCCTATGTATTGGCAATGAATTTAAAACCATCCGATTGGGTTAAAAAACGATGGATTAAAGTCATAGGAATTACTGAGCAATAACACATCAACCATCAATAATGATTTGATATTAGGTTCACAAAGAGAGTTGCATAATCCATTAAGTTTTGTTTTTACTAAATATGAATTCCAGTTTGACCACGTCACGGTAACTGTGAGATTGAGCAGTTGAAAACACTCCGAAGGGAACAACAATGAAAATAAGTTGCTGAAACAAACCATATTCTACTAAGGCGATTCAGAAAAAAGTACTAAAAATGCGGGTTTGTGACTCAATATTATTATATACACAATTAATGTCAGCATCTTTTATACCATTGAGTTTGATTACTACGAAATTCGAGATGTATGAACACATTATCGACATAGAAGATTTGAACATCTGTTTAATGGCTGGCTGTGATATTTGTATACAATGGGATTGCAGACACAGTTTTGATTCAATCGACCTTGAATTTTAGCAATGGGTTTGTAGATATAACCAGATGTGCAATAATTTAGTGTAATCTATAAGATGCATTAAAAATGTACTTTATTAGTCAACTAGAAGTGAACAAATCTTGCAAAAGGTACCAAACAGAACTGGAATCAATTCCAAAGTTTTGCTGAAAACTAGAAGCTGATATCTGTCCTAGATATTTCTTATAGAATTTCAAAGTTGTTTCAAAATTTACGACACCCTGTATGTGTTTCTTCCCGGGTAAGACCGGGTACTTATGCATCTAGTATCTTATATTTGTCTCTAAGCGAGTAAAGACTTCAGAAAAAGGCTATCATAACTTTAAGTAAGCATTGAGTACGTACAAGATTTATAGACAATAGAAAACACTTAATGAAACATAAATACATGAGCAAAAACGTTATCTGTTATCTGTTGTTTTTAAGAACTCGGCAAACTTATCCAAGTGAATGTCAGATATTTTACGTCAACGTTAACGTAAAGAGAACACTCAACTGTAAAAGACGTTGTATCAATATTACTCGGGCGGATCCAGTAACCAGATCGGTCATTTCGGTTCTCAAGGTCGAAAACACCAGTTATGCGAACTATTGGCTTACTATCATATGGTTTTGAAAGAGATATAGTAACAGATTGTGCATACGAACTAGTGACATGGCTACAAGTTGCTATACCCGACTCTATGTGAGTATATCTAATCAGATTTATCTCAATCAGGGACGTTCTACTTGTCATTTGACTTATCAAGTTTTCATTAGTGCTTGATTTTCTGCTGACTGAGCCCAGATTATTTGTCAATTGATCTAGTTCGCTTTTCACACTGGTAATCTTTACCTTATCTGAATTGACGTTCATTGATACGTTCATTTTATTCTTCATCGAACTCATCGATGTCTTTCCAGTCTGTATATCACTAGTCAATTGATTTACCTCGTTTCTCATATTTCTTGTCAATGTTCTTTCAAGCGTAAGTTCATTAGTCAGTTGGTTTGTCAAGTTTGTCCCTGTCAAGACATCTTGCCTAAGGTCAAGTATTTGGCTTGTCATATGATATGCCAATAGTTCAGTATTATCACGCAAATCATTTGTAAAATCATGCAACTGGCTTGACAGATTTCTGGTAACATTCTTCTCTTTGTTAAAACCCTCTTTTATATGTTCAAGTTGTGTATTAGTGCTAACGTCAGCATTGCGAAGCGCAGTGGTCAGCTGGTCAATAGTCTGTCTTCTCTGGTTTTGTTCTTCATTAAGTTGGGTCTTTACATCAGCACTCGCTTGTTTTGCATCGTTAAGTCTAGTGGCCAGCTGGTCAAAAGTCTGTTTTCGTTCTTCCTCAAGCCCGTGAATGTATTTGACCTGTTAATAAAATAGTTTAATATCAATAGTAAATAATGTCATATTAATGAGAAGCGATGAAATGATACCAGGAAATCATTCTTATAACATGGAATTAAGTATTGCTTACTGGAAATAAAATTGGGAAATTATGAGGAAAAAGAAACTGAAAGAAGGGTAAAGATGATATTTCTAAGAATGAGGAAATCTTATATATATATTCAACACGGCAATGAAAAACCAGAGCTGGCCCTAAGGATGGCGGAGGATGAGTTTTTTTTACTTCTTCTGCCCGAAACAACTTGTAGACACTGTCATATTGAAAGTAAGTGAATGTTTATTACTTATCTAAGTTCTACTACTGAGTATTGAGCAGTATTCGACAAGTGATCAAAACAACTATACATGCGCCCCTTCATTCTTGTAGACGGGCACTATAAACTAGGAGTCGCTAATTCTACTACACTATTGGAAACATGAAAAACTTCAACTTCAACTATTCGTTGAAATGCATTCCCTTACTGGAACAGGAATCTTACATTAAAGTGTTGATTAAGAAAGTGGGGAAATTTCTCGTGCAACTAAGTAGAAAGTGTTTTGGTTTGAAAAATCTATTGAAGACTCAGAGGAATCGGATGACTATGTGAAGTAAAAAAAAATTTCGGCTTAAATTAAGAAAAATCAGAACCTCAAAAATGTGCTCTAGAAGACTTCGGCGTTACCCAACTTCCTCTAGGAACTCGATCAAAAGTAGACGAAGTAGAAGGATAAAAAGACAGTATCCAAAGACCCATCTCCCTAAGGTTTTCAATAGTATTAATTAACTAATTTCTTGTTAAAGCAAAACTCTTTATACAAAAGACTTAGGAGAGAACGGGCTTTCCTAGCTAACTCTGACCTTTCTAGGAAAGACCGTTCTCTCCTAAGTCTTTTGTATTTAGTAAAGCAGAGTTTGCGCCATTATACATTTGCAAAACCCTTTTCATTTAAACAAATCTCTTTCCATCAAAGGTCTTAAAATAACTTTGTTAGTATCAAGAATACATTTTAGTAAATGGAGTAAAATCAAACTTCGTAGTTAACTACGTTTTAACTTTATTAATTTACTAGCGACTTCGACACGTCGGCGTTACCCGACTTCATCTAAGAATTCGATCAAAGTAGACGAAGCAGAAGGATAAAAAGACAGTATCCAAAGACCCACCTCCCTAAGGTTTTAAATGAATAAAAGTCATTAAAAAAGAGAGCGACCTGCCAAACTCAAGGGCTTCAAGTGGTTTGTAATGGCGCTTCGTGTCAACAACCCCAACAGTTTGAATAATAACAAAAAGAAAAACAGTATAGAAAGACTAAAAGGTAATTTTAAAAAGTTAACACCTGGAGAAAGAGACTCACGCCAACATTCCCAAAACAGTTTGAAAAGCCTAGATATATGCCACTGTATTCGCAAATATGCTCCCACAGTTTGAAGATGTAAAATAAGAAGAAAGAGAGAACAACTAACGTAATCTGTCAGTAGAACTCTTTTAATTTCAACAGATCTCTTTCCAAAAAGTAGTTAAATTACTATTTTAGTCTCAAAAATAAATTCTAGCAGAATTCCAAAACATTACTTACGTCATTGACTAAGGTCAAGTTTAGTTGCTGTATTGTTGTTGTTATGTCAATCCCTTTGTCATCAACAACTTTAAACACTTCTTCCTTAAGCTTGGTTATTTCCGTGTTTGTATTGACTCTCTAAATTTAGGAGAAAAAATGCGTTTTAAAACATGTCTTACTTTATTAATTAATTTTATGTGAAGTTAAACTTTTAGACAAATCTTTATGACAACAGACAGATGATCAGACTGACACACAGACAGACAGACAGACAGTCAGAAAAAAGACAGACGTACATGTTGGCAGACATACATACACACATACATACAGACAGACAGACAGATATACAGACAGACAGACAGACAGACGTACAGACAGACAGACAGACAGACATACAGACAGACACACAGTCAGACAGACAGACAGACAGACAGACAGACAAACAGACAGACAGACAGACAGACAGACAGACAGACAGACAGACAGACAGTGACAGATAGAAAGAGAGACACATATACAGAGAGAGACATATACAGAGAGACAGAGTGACAGAGAGACACATATGCAGAGAAACAGAGAGACAGAGAGACAGAGAGACAGAGAGACACATATACAGAGAGACAGAGAGGCAGGGTTTATAACTACGAAGATAAAGAGATCGACGAAACACTGTTTTTATCAGAAGGAAATGCAAATTGGACTGACCCCTCTTATTATTTCAAGCCATGTATTAAAGCAGCTTAATTAAGATAACGCCACAGTTTTGGGTGCAAATTGAGTTTGTCTTTTCACCAGCACGTGTACGGGGTGGCAAGTTGAGATCACTTAACTCAGGGAAACGTAGGATCTTCTTTTTCGCTTGTTGATACTAACTGAATCCTTTGTACCCTGATTAAAGCACGTATGTTTAAATTGGTCTGGAGTCTGGAGATGGTGTAAGAACCTTCGGAAGATGAAATCCAATTTTATGTTTATTTTATATTCAAAGTGAGTCGATGGACTTAATTATTGACATTGGTTAAATTTTAAGATTATATATGTTTTTATATAGACGAAAGTTTGTAATTGTATCCGAGCATATTAGCATTGTATTATTTCTCGATGCAACGCCAAATAGCTCAGCCTCGTAGTGCTGCTGAATTTGGCAAAATAATACATAAAAGCACATAGTTATTTCTAATTAAGATGTTTAAGAGAGACAAGGTTATGTTTTTCTTCGCCAGATGTCATAAACAGGAATTGCGCTAATCATTTCAAATTTGGCCAGCATTCATCAAATGTCTCAGACACACCTCTTTATCTTGTTTTGTAGAATGTAAGTGCTGTTTCAAACCAGGCGCGTAGCCAGGATTTTTAAAACGGGGGGGGGAGCGGATCAAGATTTATTTTTTCAAATCTATGGCCAAATTTCTTTTAAATGACTAAACAATTATGTGAATTTAGAGTATTTTGGACTCCAATTTCCCCATGTCCCCTCTTGCTACGAGCCTGATCACAGTTTGCATCATGTTCGTTGGTAAACATAATAAAAACTGTAGCCGTTATGAATAATATGCCATTGTTTACTTTTATTTTACGCTTAAATTATGAGCCAATTTCCATGGTTAAAACAGCTTAACCTTGAATTGCTCGTTCAAACAGCTTTTCAAACATTTAAAAAAAATAGATTTCAAGTATGTTGCTCATCCAACATCTTCTGTATCAAGCATTAGCTTAGAATATTAGCCAATTATTATGCCATGAATGAACGCAAAACATTCTAGGCTTGAATTGTTTGTACTAATGGCTTTTCAAACATTCGCAAAATGATAGCTTTAATGTCTGTTGTTCATCCGTTGGAAGTATGCCATTCTGTAATTTGTATGCCATTAAATGTCTGATCGATTTTTTATAGCATCCTCTACTATTTCTAAAAAGTAATCTAATACTTTTATAAATATCAAAGCTCATAAATCTAAGTATCAGACGGTCCTCAAGAACAGAACAAGAACAAAAATTGCACCAAGCTTTAAGCTGTCAAAAAAAACCAATCCTTGAACTATTTTTACCAACATTTGAAAAGTCAAGCTATTAAATATCCTCGATATATGAAGGCTTAATGTTGTGAGCATTGTCTTTGTGTTGTGTTTTTTCTGCTTTTAGGCTATCTAGATCGATTCGGGTCAATTAGGATAAGGGTTTAACTTCGGATGCTTTTTTTTTCTAAACCCCCATGTCAAAACATTAGACGATTCTTGATGCTTCTAGACTGCATCATCAGCAGGATTTTAACCCAAAATATATGAGAGTCAATTGACTCGTACAGTGGTAACTTTCTTTGGTAATTTGATTCGTTCATCAGGGGTGTAGCAAGGAATTTTTAGTGGGGGAGATTATTTAACAAACCGAGAGTAGAGAGGCAAAATATTTTGAAATATGGAAGCTAAATGGTGCATTTAAACGTAATTTTGTTTTCTTGGTGAGGGGGATGATGGACATCCGCATGATTTTCTCCCTAAAATATATGACAGTAAATTGTCTCGTACAGTGATGACTTTCTTTGGTAATTTGATTCTTCCATCAGGGGTGTAGCGAGGAATGTTTGGTTGGGGGATATGCAACTAGCCGAGCGGAGCGAGGAGAAAAAATTGGAAATATGGAAGTTTGATGATACATTTCAACGCAATTTTGGGGGGATGAATCCCAATATCTTGTGATATTGGTGGTGAGGGTGGGGGCGAGACTCTATATTGGGGGGGGGGGGGGGGAGCTGCTCACCCGTGCCCTGTCCTGTAAACACCTCAGGAATTTTACAGTGTACGGGGATGGTGTAACAAGCCGAGCATAACGAGGCGATATCTTTTAAAATATAGAAGCTTTAAAGTGCATTTTAAAGCAAATTTGGGATTCAGTGGGGGTATATCAAAATATTCCCCCTGGGTTCATCCCTGGTAGTGATAGGGAACGTGAAAATGAGGCTATGAATGGTATTTAATTTTACTATAACCCCCTGGGCCACCTCTATGGACGGCCCTGAGCGTGATTTAGATTAAACCACAGTCTTAGGTCCAAATTGAGTTTGTATTTACACCATCACGTCTTCGGGGTTGCGAGTTGAGATCACTTTAATTCAGGGAAACGTATACTTTTCTTTTTCACTTGTTGATACTGACTGAGTCATTTGTATCCTGATTAAAACACGTATGTTTGAATTGGTTCGGAGTTGGTATTACGAGCTTTGAAATATGTGACCAAATTGTCTATTTCTTTGTTATATTCAAAGTGAGTCGATGGCCTTAATTATTCACAATGTTGGGAAATTCTATGCCTAGATTTTTCTTTCTACAGACCTAGAAGTTTTCTTTTATCTGAACATATTAGCATAGTTATTTCTTTTGTTGCCAAGCCAAATAGCTCATCCTCGTAGGGCTTCTGACTTTGACAAAATAACATAGAACATGTACATACTTATTTCTAATTCAAACGTTTAAGAGAGACAAGGTTATGTTTTTCTTTGCCAGATGTCACAAACAGGAATTGGGCTAATCTTGTCAAATTAATGATCTCATATATTCCTCTTTCTCTCGTCTTTTTTCATGCTTTCTCTCCTATCGTCTTGTGACTTGGTAGGGTGTAAGATTTGTATCACAGCTTGCTTCATGTTAGTTGTAGTAGGTATGACTAAATATCCACTGTTTACTGTTACTTTTTTCAGGATAAACGCTCAAATTATGAACCAATTCTCATGCTTCAAATAGCCTAGCCTTGTATTGTTTGAATAAATGGCTTTCAAACATTCACAAAAAGATAACTTAACAGACTGTTGTAAAACCAATCTCTTCTTTGTGAAGCTTAGGATTTTAAAAATCCTGTGACATTTCTGCGCATTTAAAGTCTGACGTGTTTTCATTATAGCATAATCTACTATTACTAAAATGTAATTCTTTTATAAATATCTAAGCCAACAAGTATAAGCAGGGCCGGATTAACCTAGGGTGGGGCCCAGGGTGGCAGAGAGTGGCAGGGTGGCAGAAAGTTGCTGATTCGCTAATTTCATCAGCGTATGGCAAGGGAAGCACAGTAAGGCCAGGGCTAATGGAAGAAAAAAAAAGAAAAATCCCCCCCTCCCAATTTCGATCCAAAATGCTCTAGATTTGTTTTTCTTATTTTCATAATTTCGGCAGCTTCGCTCCCATTGATCCCCATTTTTGAGGTTTTAAATGCTCTAAATTTGCACCATTTATAACTTTTCTTAAACATTTCGGCTGCTTCGCGGCAATTGTATACTAAGTCGGCATACGCAAACCCACAGCAAGGAAAAGTGTTGAACAAATTGTATCAGCACAAGGCATACTATTTTCTACCACCTTGGTGAGCCCCCTAGGCTTTCATACAGAGGGGGGGGGGAGGGGGGCACTTAACCACCCCTACCAACTTTACCTTATCTAAACCTTACCCCCTCCCCCTACACAAATTAACCAATTTTTCATTAGAAAAAAATTCACCCAGAATAACTAGAATCAATATGCACAAAATAAATATAACACAAGTGGTATTTTAAGGCATTGAATACTATTGTTTAATTTTCAAATCGAAGCTAAATTGTGCATTTTACAGCTTTGTTAATGGGTGTTGTGGACAATCTTTATTAGATGAAAGCAAAATTGTGCACTTTTTGAGCTTTATTAAGGGGAAGGGGGTCTGGGGAAGAATTGAAATGGGAGCTAAATGGTGCATCTCAGGTTATATTATGGGTGGTTCGGGGTTACATGGAAGCTACTTGGTGTATTTAAGAACTATTTAAAAAATATTGGGAAAAAAATTATGGGGAAAAAATAATCATGGGAAAAATTAAAACAATGGAAGCTAAATTGTGCATTTTTAGAGCAATATTTAGAAAGTACTGGGAGAATAATTGGAAAGTTGAAGCTAAATGGTTCATTTTAGAGCTATGATAAGGGAGGACTGAGGAAAAAATGGAAGATAATGGTGAAATTAATAGCTGTCTTTAGGGGGGTTTGGGAAATAAATCAAAAAAATAGGCTATATTGTGCATTTTAGAGCTATGTTAAGAGGGTCTGGGGACAATTTTGAGAAATGGAAGCTAAATGCTGCGTGTTATAGGGGTTTTGGGAAAAAAATGAAAATACATTATTTTCTAAGAAAATAAGTTCAAAGGGTGGGGCCCCAACTAGGATGGGGCCCCTAGGCTTAAGCCTAATCAGCCTATAAATTAATCTGGCCCTGAGTATCAGACGGTCCAAAAAACATAACTGGAACATGAATATAACCGAACTTTAATCTGTCACAATTCCTCAATCTTGCAACGTTTCCTGCCGACATTTGAGGTTAGACCACAGTAAATAAAAATATGAGTATTTACTATGTTCTTTCAATAACGTATTTTCCATCCTGACCCT
>JAUUEB010483105.1:0-11018 GCA_032362205.1 Clione limacina | reverse complement strand
AAGAGTGTAGGAGCAGAAAATATTAGATGGAAACATATAGTAAAATACTCCCAAAAAGTGAAGGTTGTGTCTGACCTACAAACTCATTTTTTACTAGTTAATAATAATTAATAAGGTTTGATGAATACCGTATCTACTGCATGGAAAAAATATGTCATTTCAAGGGCAAATTATACTCGCTGTCGAAAGTAACGCGGGTTTTCTTTCGGCATTTCAAAATGTAATTCCTATTTTCCCATCAATGAATAAAGCCTGTATTGTATACATCTACATAATAAGATTCAAAATATATGTGTTTATTTATTTATGTGTGTGTATGCAACAGGATTACAGCCACAGTTTTGACCCAAACGATCTATCTGAAACTTTTGCAAAATGTTTGTAGATATTACCAAACGTGTGGTTAAGCTTTTAGTGACAATAGGTCGACTGTAAAAAGAGTTATTAGCTTTTTAGTTTTGGTGCGCATTTTACAGAGAAAATATAGAGCAAAGATGCCATGAAACTCAATATGGAAACACTTGCACCTTCTTCCTGTCGCACATAATATACGAGCCGCAGCCTAATGAACACAATCTAATACAGGGTGTTTCAAAATATGATTTTAAAAAGGGCGGTTGGTGGCATATTTAATTTGCGCATAGTTGTGAGAGAGAGAGGTCTACAGGGTGGTTAAAAAGTAAGCCAAATTCGTGTTTTCTTTTTTTTGTATCCTCCACGGGCAAGAAAAATATCCCTCTTCCTTTTTGCAACCCTTTGCAAAACAGTACTATTATAATGATGAAATACTGTAGTTATGAACTTTATATGGTATGATTTTTTACATTTTTTCAATTTGAGTTTTAAGTACTTTTTGTGTAATATTCATATGTATGGTTAAATTTGTATGTGTCTATATGATAAGTTTGTATATGTTTTGCTGCTTATCAGAAAGAATTTCATAATGTGTTATGTATATAATATGTATATTATGATAATAAACTCCTCTTATCTTATCTTCATTTTGATTTATTATACTTCCTTTTATATTCATTGTAATTCTCATTGTCAGCAATTATAGCTGTGGTGGTGGCTTCATGTTTTGGAGATCACAATATTAAAATGCATTTGAAAACGTCTGGCAGAACAAGACCCACAGTATTTTTATTCGGACGGATTCGGCCGAAAAAATGAAGAAATCCGGGTAGATTAGGGCAAAAGACTACCTACCACCTACCCCTACCCCCACCACCACCGTCGAATGTGAGCCCGTACGCCTATGAACCGTGCAGTGTTGATTTCCCTTTCATACTTTTCAGGATATATGGAGAAGCAGGAGCGTAGCCAGGGGACATGGTGACCCCCCATTTGAAATCCAAAATGATCTAAATTGTTTACCATCTATAACTTATCTTCGCAGCCGTTTAATAATATTCAAGGTTGCCCTCCCACTCCCACCCCCTTCAAAATCTTGACTAAGCGCCTGTGGACAAGTCCTATTTTTTATTATTGTGTACTACAAAACTGTGTTCTGTTTCAACTTTTGCTGAGTGCTGACATCAATTAACATCAATGGTTTGGAAATACAGAAATCATTTCATAAAAATATGACATACACGTAAAAAACTGACAAGAAAGTAAACATTTTACAGCACTACCGATGACATAATATGGGAGTGCCACTGCTCTGACGTCATGAATTAATGTTTCCGGAAACGTGAAATCTATACACCTTCAAATGACTGTGTGGTAATAACCTCTGACCTTATATATCTTACGTCAAATGCCAGTACACTATCCATGGACTGAGAGGAATATAAATGACATAAGCTTCTATTGTTATTTCTGCTTTATTGCTCTAGTGTTGCGACTTTCACTATCGATAAACGAATGATGTATTTATCGATCAACATATTGGTGTATGATCAGGCGCGTAGCAAGGGTTTTGAAAAGGGGGGATAACCTTGGATTGAATGTAACACTAGCCGCGAAGCGGTCGAAGTTTCGAAATTTTTTTTATAAATGATGCTAATAAAGAGCACTTCCGATATAGTAATGAGGTGACATTCTCCGATGCCAGGCGCGTAGCCATGGAGGATATGAGGACCCCCCCCCCCCTCATTTGAAATTCAAAATGCTCTAAATTTGCATCTTTTTTAACTAATTTAAAAAAAGTCGGCAGCTTTGCGGCCGATGCTTTGATAATATGCTCTTAAATGCTATAAATTTGCATCATTTTAAACTAATTTCAAAAATTTCGGCCGACCATCGCTTTGAAATTATCCAAGGTTGTGCACCCCATTTCAAGATCCTGGCTACTTACCTGCCCGATGCCTCCTCTTGGCTACGCCCCTTTGTATGATTTTCATATTATTCAGTTGATCGATCCTTTCTTATGAGAAACCTTTCTTAATAAAATATAAATCAACACAATTATACACACCAGTGGCCTTACCATACGTTTGCCATAACGCGAACGGTGGGGTCTAACCGCAAACAAATTTATCCGACATTGCTCGGGCAAAACCACAAATCACCGCGGTAACGGGCGGATAATTAATAAAACGGTTGTATAGACTCTTTGAGCATTGTTTTTGCACGAATCTATAAAATTTATATTATTAAATGATGGACGCATAATCCATGGATGATTGACAAGCAAGTGTTTGATATGTCGATTGTCGAATGTCGAGCGAATGTGTGTGACCGCGATTGCTTCTTAGTCCGGAGGAATGAAGGGTTTCTCTTCACTCCCCACATGACTACATGACTCAACCGGATTTGGATTTTAATGAACCTAGTGGTACATAGTACATAGACACAAAAACATGGCTTTGCCAAAAAATTAACTTGAGCAAACTGACCACAGAGGCTGACCAATGGTAAAAAACCGATGTTCTCGGAATGGATTGAAACTGGTCGCAAATGAAAGGTGTTGCCCAGACGATTACAAATATGTACTTTTTTCTACAGTACAACTATTAGTTCTTGAGTTATGAGGTCCAGTTTGACCGAGACGTCACAAGTCCCTATAATTTTACCACTGATACATTCAAAAAAAGTTGTTGTATCTTAATGTTCAGCACCAATAAAAGTGGTAAACCATATATTGCAAACAATAACAATTTGTATTGAAAATTGACCTGTACAGGGGCCTTGACCAGCGGTATATTAGTAAGAATTACACCATTTCATGATTAAGTACTCATTTGCATGACCTCTGTACAATTTACAATGATTTTTTTGGAAAATAATGTTTTAATGTTCCTAAAAGTGTTTTAACCTTAAATCATAATTTGCCGAAATTTCATTAATAATTGATTCGTACAGGGGTCATGCAAATAAGTACTATGTATGAAACCCTAGGGACCCCCTAGGTTAATCCGGACCTGTCCACAGGGAGAAAAATTAACTATATTTTCATAACTCAAGAGTCTTTCAAAATAATAAACACATAGTCTTTCTTCTCACAATACAAATTGTTTTATTTCATTGAAAACAGAAAACAAGTCAAAATCATTGTTGTTTGTTTGCGAGTGTTTACAGCCAATTTGGTCTTGATTGGAAAAAATCAACAATATGTCAACACAACTTCCTTTCTGAGAAGTACAATTATTGTGTGCATTTTATTTATAGAATTGTTAACAAAATGTCAATAGATATGTTCATAGATACTGACGAAAGTAGGACTTTCTTAAATAAATGTAATAATATATTCTTAATGACTTTTCCCCTTAAAAATAGACGTGACAAAATGAATGAGTACTAGAGCGATCAAAGATGACGATATAAAATATCTACATATCACAGCTGTCATATCCTTTATGTTAGGTAACTGCTGCGTAAGAGGCGTGCTTTAAAGTGGAAATGTTGATTGACATGACTTAAGTAACTAATTAAAACGCTGTGTGATACTAGAAGAGATAACTTTTAATTCTCACAAACAGTGACAGAATGTGAACATCTTATAATACTTCCTAGCCTCCTAAACATATTTGTATCATAACAAAGCATGATTTTGACATAGAAATATAAACAATTTTTAAAGAAACAAAGGAAAACTAAAATATGATTTAAGAACACTCACTCCATGGATAAATAGAACAATTAATTTGCAACATATTTCACAGTCAGGACTTTCACATAGAGGTTATCATTCTAATAGAGCTTAACATTCACATAGAGGTAATCATTCACAGAGGTTATCATTCACATGGAGGTTAACAAACAACAATGACTGAGCAGCATCTTTATTAAAAAAAATTGTATTTTGATTTATGACCATGGAATTATACTTCAATATGTGATCAAAATCATCAAAAGGTTAACTTTGTCATAAAAATTTATGTTCACCATTTTTTCTTATGCTACATACATATATTGAAAAATAAAGTAAATTCTTTGAAAAAAACACCCAATTTTATAGCCATTTTCCTATGCTAGGTCTGGCGGCTTTGCCAAATAGGTCTTTGAAGATGAGACATTTATTAGAATATGGTTGACAAAAATACTGTTCATTCCTGGGGTGAGGAAAGGGTTAAATAATCTGGTCACTCCAAAACACCTTTTTAAAATCTTTAGTTTTTTTCTTTAACTATATCAGCACAAAAAGAACCTTTTGAGAAAATGGGCAACATGAAGCGTTTAGTTAAGAAATGGTAATGGATTAATGGTGTAATGCTGGTGTGTGTGCTTGTGTGTTGTTGTTTTTTAAACAAATAACAAGTATTGAGCTTCAATATTTAAAAAAAAGTAATTTAGACAGTTACCTTCAAATATAGCAATGTTGGTACAACATTTTTTTTAAACTGAAATCTTAAATCCTCCCTAGCATTTGTATTTTAAAAAAAGTAGAAATAGTTTTTCAAAACACCAATAACAAGGGGAAAGAGAGTGCCCATGGTGACAATAAAATCCTACCTATGTAACAATAGATGTATTTTGTAACAGACCAATGTACAGGGTTCCAAATTAAACAAGCAGGGACACAGAGAGAGAGAGAGAGAGAGAGAGGGAGAGAAACACAGTACAATTTGCTATAATTGAAAACTACTGTAAATTGTTAGTGGTTAATGTCATATATAAATTGCAAACTTTCATTAAAACCAAAAATAGATTAACCTTTGACACAAATATTTCTTGTTGATAACTCAATGCTGTTGTCACATTTCAATATAAACTTGACCTGACTTGGAATGTGTCAAACAACATGATAACAAAGTAAACATCTGACAACGGCACCGCACACACAACCATACTTTAATTCATCAAAGGAATGGGAGATGTTTGTCACCAAAATTTAATTATTTCCCTCACATCAAGTGAGGCCTTGCCGTAGTCACAGTTTTGATACATTGGTGACTCCTGCTAGAACTATACTTGATTGTTTCCTGTCACTTCTCAATTTTAATCTAAATAAAACCAGTGACCTGAAGACAAGAGGCAAAACTTGATGCAAAGGAAGTAACTCTGTTCGGACTTATAACATCTCAAATTAATGTGAAGTCTCCTGAAGGTTTTAAAACATTTAGACAGCATCACTCAAAATTATCAAAAGTTTTTAGATTTTTTTTTACACACAACAGTTGATATCTAAGGAACAATAAAAACAATTTCAGATCTACAAAGGAAGGATTCTAGCACACACAAAAATAATTATTTGATTATTCTTAAAAACAGATTTATTTGTTTTTGCATCTAATCACCTTGCTTATTTCTTCAATTAAAAGTCATCTTTTTCTATACTAGGATCAATCCAGAGATTGCATAGATATATCAAACGCAGAAGGAACTGCTTATGAGTTTGCTATTTACAAGGACTGAATGGGACTGAATGTGTGCAGAAACAATAAGTGTTCTTCCTGAGAATCTGTGACATTTCCCAGCTTGGTATATTAACAGGTGTGATAATGAACAGTTTCTACTATGTTTTATCAACTAATTTCTCACACAGCAGAAGAGACATCAGTTTTCATCAAAATGAAAAATAAATGATTTTGTGCTAGAACCCTTCGTACAATATCAGATGATAATTATTTGTGAATCAAGATATTTGAGATATGCATACATGAATTTGGAACTAATATTCCGAATGATATAGAATAAATCAATTTGATTTTTTAGTGCACAGAGAAGTTAAAACACTATATAGTGAGACTTAAACTTTGTGTAAGTACAAAAATAGTATTTTCACCAACATAATTGTCTTGATAAGAATTCTTATTTGTTTGAAGATAATAAGGTTAACTCAGGCAAAAACAACAATTGAAATAAATAAAATAAAGAATCTATGAGCATGAAACTGGAATGTTAGATAATTATGTGTAGAACCAGTCATAAACCAATGCAACCACCTATGTAATGTGAATATAGAGTCAACATCTATCAATCTATCTCAAAAGTTATGAAAAGACAAAGACAATGAATGACCTTGCCCAAACAAACAAGCTACAAAGTAGAAATTTAATTAATATGCAACTAGACATTATATGTAAGCCGGAATGGATACATGAGAGTGAGCAATTAACACAAAAATGTACAATACACTGTTACATTATCCACAATTTATCATAAAATCATCATAATAACCACACACAACAATTGTCCAGGATGAGACTAAGTCTCTCCTTTGTACTTAAGTCAGGTATTAAGTTTCATGTATTTGGTCTTGATGCAAAAATTGTTGTAAAACCCTTTTATTAAGCGAGCACTTTATTTTTGCAAATTTTGCAAGAAAAGGGGCAATTAAAAAAAAATCCCTTTTGAAATATGACCATCTGTGTTTCTTAAATAGTAACCACACAAACTGCATGTATGTGATTCATTTTGGTTTTACGAAAAAAAATAGTTTATTTTTATTTTATTTAAAATCATGTTGCGCAATACAACGCTCGCAAACAAGGAGGGTTTTACGGTATTTGAACTTGAAAAAAGTATTTATAGTTATCACATATGCCACACTCATAACGGACAATCAACTTTTCATACGCCATTATGTCGTCAGGTGGGTTGCGTCTTTTATGTCATTAGGTACGTAAAGAATTGACAAAGAAACCAGCCGACCAAAACAACCACAGAGAGAAATAAATATGTGTTAAATAAGTAGGAAACAAAAGTAAGGCGGTAGTGGTCAAGACGAGGAATAAGTTTGAACACTTAATGAATAAATGTGCAACAATTTCAACGTTTCAATCATTTCAGTGAGCTCATAAAAATTGATAAACAAACATGGTTATTTGTTTTGTTATTATACTGACTTGGATATTAAAAAGAAGAAGAATTGGATATTAAAAAGTAAAACAAACAATTTGCATATATTTTAATCTTTGAATGTGGAACTTCTTTTTTAAATGACAATTAACATTTAAGCTTTGTTTATGATTTCAATGAACTATTTGACAGCCTCATCAAGAGCTGAATAAAGCAGATTTGCCTCTTTACTTCTATCTCTTTTTACCAAAGAAAAAAAGTTAAGCTTTGAAGCAAATATACTACTGGTCAAAAGTAAAAACCACCTTGGTATTTGACACAAGCAATCCCTCAAAACACTCAAGATACACATGTACTGAGTGCTTGGCTGCAAACAAAGGTCACACCTGATACCAACGGGTACTGTTATATTGATCTATCTTTGTGACTTAGATTTTTAGGGGGGATGAGTTCTTTTGTGATATTGTGGCAATATATGGGGCCCCTACTGTTTTTTGCGACAATGGTGATAGGTGAGGTGAGATCCAAGCGTCTAGCTACTAAAAGAGTTTGCAAAAAAATAATTTCATGTGACAATGGTTTCTAAATAAATGCATTTTGCTTGAGTATTCTGGAAATTAACAATTGTCTTTCATTATTTGTTCAGCGTGTTAAAAAAAGTGGTCCTTAATATGTTCAATTAATTCACAACCATATAATTCTAACATATTATTTCTTTTCAAAGACAAACTTAATAAACATCAAGCATTACATGTATCACTTGGTTTGATTAAAACTGCTTCAAATGCTATGCGTTGTACACAAAATCTTTACAGCACAATGGATACAAACAACACAATTTGATCTTTAGTACAGCTTTTCATAATTAAGTTTACCATAATCTTAACATAACACATAAGGTCAATACCCTTGTTTTATCTGTAAATGGACAAGTGATCCCGGAAATCAAAAGTTACAATTTCAGACGTGATGCCTTACAATGTGATCAAAAACATTTGGTTACAACATTTAGAACACGCAAATGGAAATATACTAACAAAAAACATTTCAACAATTCACATCTTTTTCTATGTACAATCAAAAGACATTCAAGTCAATTTGTAAGTAGGTCGCAATAATGTCTGTCTTATCACTTGCCCTTGTAGCTTTCATTAATACATTTACCAAGTATTGTTCCAAAAAGACAACATTACTTCAGACAAATTAGACAAAAATAAGTTTTTAAGATCTGTTAAGGGAAAAACCCTACAGAAATATCATAAGAAGCTATGGGTTTTGTTCTTACTTTAATTAACCTGGTTAGATTTAATCATAAATACGAGAAAAAAGAGTATTCTGGGACTATTGAAACAAATAAAACATAAAATACAACAAAATAAAAAATATGTTTTTGAGAATGGACGGAGCAGCATAAAATGCAGTTTGTATGGATTAAGCAAAAAAAGGAATACTGTAAGTACATTGATACAAACATTTTACGCTAAGAATAAATCTTTCGTCTGGGATAAAAAATACTACTTACAAGTATCCATGTTCTTTTGCTCATAAAGAAAATATATCATGAAGCTTCCTGATTTTATTCTCTTCACCTAGGCTAAGATTATTCTAAAAATTGTCATCCTTGCTCATTAAAGAGATACATACACATAATCATGTGTTAAAAACATAAGGTAATTATCATCACAAAACTAATTAAGTTGAAATCTTCTTGATGCTAGAAGAAGTCTTTTCACTATTGGAATAAAAACTGTGTGAAATTATTCTGTGATCTAAAACTTGTCAATAACACACAGGAATGTCAAAATCTTGAACCTTCTTATAACTTATTAAGTTTCATCTAATCTACACCTAATACATTTGCTATTGTCTTATTCCTGAAGCTTATTGACAAGTACATGTTCCTAAAGGAAAATAACATCTAATATGATTGGTGAACAGAGGGGAAAAGGGACAGTGCTACTACAAATAACAGTGACTCTTCTAAGGTTGTTTATCTATATATTGCTGCAATACTCTTAGAACACAAAGCTGTTTTGTAAATCAAAAATTATCAAAGCAGAGTCATTTATAATACTGTAAAACATTGCATGCTTTCTATTTTTGAAATGATTTAAAAAGAAAATTATCAATTAAAGATTCTTCATGATAGAATATTCAGGAAAAAGATCAATTAAAGATTCTTCATGACAGAATATTCAGGATCTATTTCTTACAAGTAAACTTCTTCTTGACGTCTCTATTTCTATTTAGACTGATGTGGGAATGCTGGATCACTTACTGTGACTTTTTGTCATTTTAGATATTATCAATTCTCATTATTAACTTAGTCACTAAAACTAGGAAGCATATCTGTAATACAACCTATCCTGAGTTGTTCACAAATCAACAACATTTTCTTCTTCTTTTGTATTATCATTTTAACTATAAAAAAAACTTGAGCAGAGCAAAATAAAACAAAAAACAAATACAAGAAAAGGAAACAGTGTGTACTTATTGGCCATTTTCAGTGGCAGTTACATAAGTCGGTGATCATACCAAGTACACAAGGGGATCTTGAGGTAGGCACATGAGAAAACAACAAGATTAAAATTAATATATCCTGGCCATGTACACATCAATACCTTCCATACTTTAAAATGTATTCCGTCTTCTCTATCTTGCGTCATAATGCGATCAGAACATAACTGGCCTTGGAAAATAATAAAACAAGGAACTTAATGAATTTGGAACAATATCATCTGATCAATTCTTGCATTCTTTGTCAGGAATGGTGCATGACGATGGATTTCTTAACTAAAAAAAATAAGCTATGTTACTGTGACCTGTGATAGTCTACATCTTCATGGAGGCACTAGGACTGGAGGGAACCTCCATTGTAAGCGTAGTCTGCCTTGTTATGCATGATGAGCCGATCCTCTACAAAGTAGAAGCTGTCTGAGCGAGTCTCATAGGGGTGATCTACCATATCTTGAACTGAAACACAGAAAGCAGAACCATAAGATTTATGCCAAAAACTAATATCATTGAGAAATTGATGGTTGCTGGAAGCCTATCACTAAATTTAGATGCCACATGGTATAACCAAAGATGTTTTAATAGTTAATAGGTGAAAAGTTGGCTTTTAAGAAAGTGGATACTTTGACTTCACTAAAGTTACTGACTGTTTAACTTATAATGAGCCAACGTTTCACTTATAAAGCCAGAAGCAAAAGTATGATACACCTTAGCTTTTCAACCTGTTGGCTAACTATATGAGAAAATATAAATAACCCACAAGTCTACAACAAATTTGTTTAAAACCCTATCCTAAGGCAAACTGAAAACCAATGTCAGATACACAAAAATAAACAAACTTGACAGCTTTTTAAAACAGTCTATCCAAAAACACATTAGAATACCCATAAGGTTCAATTCATTTGAAAAAGGGAAAAACATCTTCTAAAATCAATGGTACAATATTGTAGTATGACTATATGGATTATGGATGTTTATGGTGACACACAATTTATTAAAAGAAAGTCTACATCTGACGTCAAATTGGTTAAATCTGTGGGAAAAAGGATTGACTCCTCCCTTAATAGATTGTGCGAAATTTAACGCATCCAAAATTCAATAAACTAAAGCCATGCAGAATATATTGGAGCAAAAACCTGGAAAAGTTTGTTTCTGTAATACTGAACATATAAATTAAATCTAAATTAGGGGATTCTAAAGTAAAAAGTTTGGAATTATCTTAAAGCTGACCAGGACCCAAGAAACATTTAATTTATTTAAATAGCTTGGTGTTAAATACCTCAACTCAAATAAACAAACTGTAAATATTCTCCCCT